>CAKNYM010045726.1:5049-15842 GCA_932195095.1 Andricus curvator | reverse complement strand
ATTTCTGATCCCATATGCTCGTTTTGAGCCAAAATTGTTTATAATTTGGATCATGTTGCCTCTGGAAGTTTATATTGAGATTTTTTCGCTTTTTCTTAATGTAAGATCTTGGAGGCTGTTAATAATGTGTTTTTTTCGCTTTTATGAAAAATTTCATATCTTGTGGGCTGGTTTTTGGTCACATTTTTTTATAATTTTGTTAATTTGGACTCTGGAAGTGTATTCAGAGATGTTTCTGCTTTTTCGGAAAATTTCCGATCCCGTATACTTGTTTTGAGCCACAATTGTTTATAATTTTGTTAATTTTGTTAATTTTGAGTCTGGAAGGTTTCTCAGAGTTTTTCTCTCTTTTTCGGAAAATTTCCGATCCCATAAGCTGGTTTTCAGTAAGCTTAACTAAAATTCTCTCAAATTCTCTAAATTTTTCTACATATTCTTGAAATACCTTCCAAGAATTCTCAATTGGAATTCCTCATGAGTCAATTCCTACGGAATTCTCCAAAAATTCGAAAGTAACCTTTCTTCCCCCGAAAAAAAAATCACAAAACAAACCTTCTCAGGTCCAATTTCACTTGCATTTTCGAGAAGCCACGCGTTCGCTGTCAAATACTTCCAAACATTTTGAAAACATCTCAATTTGACAGTGCCTCAACGGGGCCCCAGAACCCCGGGTGTTTCTCGTTGAAAAATCTATTTGTCAATCACCATAGGAGTCTGGGAGTGTGTCTCGAACTAGGTGAATGAGACACGTTTTTGGGCCAGTAGGCCTGACATTTAACGAAGGATTGGGTCAGTGTCGTGGGGAGGGGGTGAGAGGGGGGGGGGTATCTCCAAAGAGTCGCGTGGCCGCACAGTAGTGGTCCTCCCAAAAATTTCACCACCTCTTGTCCTTGCTGGCAGTAAATCAGACAAGAATGGGCCACACGGTAGCATTTCGAATCTGAGAGCTCCTGGCCCATTTTCGAAAAGTGAAAAACCTAGATCTTGGCTTCCGTTCCCCACTTTCGCTCTCAAGTCTTCAGCCCCCCCCCCCCCCTTCCTCTTCCCCTGACGCACCATTTTTCTCTGGGAATGAAGGCAAAGAATGTGGATCGGTCCAGGGAAGAAGGGCGTAAGTGCAAGGGCCCATCAGTACAGTAGCCTAAAGACCCAGTGGCCCTAAATTTTCGGAAAAGTGTGTCACGAAGCCCGGTGGCAGTCCCATTGTTGGGCTCGACTTTCGATTTTAAGTGAACAATGGAAATGGTTGAGTCAGCAAAGTCGTACCTGCGAAAAACGAGAGGAATGAGAACTGAGGATTCCGTATGGTGCACGGGTTATAAAGACATAAATCGAGGCTGACCCATTTTACATGGGGCCCTATGTTAAATTGCAGATATTCTTTGTTGGGAGAGGAATACAGTGACTTCCGGTCAGTTTTATTGACTCGTAATCACTGCGTGAGACCATACTGATTGGTGAAAAATGGGACTTATGGTCCGTGGTGGGGACGGTCAATTGGGACCGGTAAATTTTAATCTTGCAGGCTATATTCAAAATTTTAGGGGTATTTTACTATTAAAGACTATTAGTAACCTTACAAACTTGTACAAAAATGGCCCTTATAGTACAATTGGGACTTGTGAATAAATCTACTGACAAAAATAGTGTTTGTATTGAATTGGACTCTACTATTTGAAAAATTATTAGATCAATTGAAGTCTTTTGGAAAATTGGGACTCATGGATTTTGGTGGGAATGTTCGATTGGACCAGAAAATTTCAATTCTGAAATGTAAGTATTAAATGGGCCTTATATCAAAAATGGGACTTATCACTGCAATTTGCGCTCATTCATAAATTGTACTTCTGACGAATTACTGTACCTTCTGAGAAAATGAGAAAGATACACCAAATGGAAATGATTACAAAATGGGCCTTACATAAAAATGAAACTTTAGTATAAAAAGAGACTGATTGAGGAATAGTGGAGTCTGTGAAATTGTATTTGTTGAAAATGAGTTTGTAGTTGATAGACCTCATTGAAAATGGGCCTCATTAAAAATGGGACTTATTTGTGAAATGAGTGTTTATTTGTATATGGGCCTCATGGCGAATTTATATAACTTTCACGAAAATAAGACTAATAAATACGAAAGGAGGTGATCAGAAATGGGCCTTATAGTAAAGAAGCGGAGTTTACTGAAAAAAGAAGGTGATTGTAGAATAGAAACAGTAGATTCAGTAAACCGTGAGTGCTAAAAACAAGAATAGGCTTATAACAATATAAATCGAGACTGGCCCATTTTACAAGGGGCCCTATATTGAATTAGAAATATATTTTTAGTTCAATGAGAAATACAGTGACTTTCAGTAAGTTTGATTGACTCGTAACCACACTGATTGGTGAAAAATGGGACTTATGGACCGTTGAATTTGAATGTTGCAGGGTAAATTTAAAATCTTAGTGGTATTTTACTATTTAAGACAAGTAACCTTAGACAGATTGACTTGTATTAAAAATGGGCCTTACAGAACAATTGGGACTTCTGAATGAATCTAGTGTTTGTATTAAATTAGGCTCTACTATTTACAAACTTATTAGATTAGTTGAAGTCTTTTGGAAAATTGGGACTCATGGATTTTGGTGGGAATGTTCAATTGGGACCTGAAAATTTCAATTCTGCAATGGAAGTATAAAATGGGCCTTAAATCAAAAATGTGACTTATCACTGCAATTTTCGCTTATTCATAAATTGTATTTCTGACGAATTACTGTACCTTCTGAGAAAATAAGAATAGTACACCAAATAGAAATTATTACAAAATGGGCCTTACAATAAAAATTAAACTTTAGTATAAAAAGGAACTGATTGAGGAACAGTGGGTGGAGTCAGTGAAATTGTATCTGCTGAAAAGGAGTTTGTAGTAAATAGACTTGATTGAAAATGGGCCTCATTATAAATGGGCCTTATGGTAAATCCATTCCAATTCCACGAAAATAAAGCGAATAAATATCAAAGTAAGTGCTAAAAAAGAGAAGAATCGGGTTATAAAAATATAAATCGAGACTGGCCCATTTTACAAGGGGCCCTATCTGAAATTAAAAATATATTCTCAGTTCAAGGAGGACTTTCGGTCAGTTTGATTGACATGTAATCACTGCGTGAGACCATACTGATTGGTGAAAAATGGGACTTATGGTCCGTGGTGGGGACGGTCGATTGGGACCGTTAAATTTTAATCTTATCGGCTATATTTAAAATTTTAGGGGTATTTTACTATTAAATGCTACTAACCTATCAGATAGATTGACTTGTAAAAATAATGGGCCTCATGGTACAATCGGGACTTGCGAATGAATCAAGTGTTTGTATTAAATCATGCTCTACTATTCAAAATCTTATTGGACCAATTGAATTCCTTTAGAAAATTGGGACTCATGAATTTTACTGAAAAATTAATTTTTTTGTTAACTTTAAACCAAATGTTTTTTTTTCTACCAAATTCTTGAATTTTCAAGTCAAAAAGACGAATTTTCTACAGAACACTTGAATTTTTTAACCGAAATTGGGAATTTTCAACTAAAATGATGAATAGTCAACAACAAAAATAATTTTTTTTAAAAGTAGTTTGACTTTAAAGTTTAAACCAAGTAGTTCATTTTTCAAAAAAAAAAAAAAAAATATTATAATTTTTAATCAAAAACAGTTGAATTCAACCTAAACAGACAAATTTTCAACAAAATAGTTGAATATTCAACGAAAAATATGAAATTTCAATAAAAAAGTTCATTCTCAACCAGATGGTTTATTTTCCTACCAAATTGTTGAATTTTCAAGTAAAAACACATACATTTTCTACAGAACAGTGAAATTTTTCACCCAAAATTAGGAATTTTCAAGTAAAATAATGAACCTTCAACAACAAGAAAATGAATTTTTTTAAAATTAGTCTCATTTCAAACCAAGTAGTTCAGTTTTCAATAAGAAATTTTTTTAAATTTTTAATCGAAAACAGTTGAATTCGAACTGAAAAGACAAATTTTTAACAAAATAGTTGAATTTTCAACGAAAAATGTAAAAGTTTAATAAAAAAGTTAATTTTAAACCAAATGGTTTATTTTGCTGCCAAATTGTTGAATTTTCAAGTCAAAAACACAAATTTTCTACAGAACAGTTAAATTTTTGACCCGAAATTAAGAATTTTCAACTAAAATGATGAATCTTCAATAACAAAATAATTGAATTTTCAACGAAAAATATGAAATTTTAACAAAAAAGTTAATTTTGAAACAAATTGTTCAATTTTCTGCCAAATTATTAAATTTTCAAGTTAAAAATACAAATTTTCTAAATTAAATTTTTAAATTTTAAATTAAATTTTTTACCCGAAATTTAGAATTTTCACCTAATGATAAATCTTAAAAAAAAAAATTTTTTAAAAGTAGTTTAACCTTAAACCAAGTACTCGATTTTTCAACTAAAAAAAGATTGAATCTTAACAAAACATGTAATAGCTGATAGTTTTCAATCAAAAAAGAATTTTTTTTTTAAACGGAAACAGTTGAATTCAATCAACAAAGAAGATTCATTTGTACCAAAAAGAAGAATTTTTAAAAATATACATGAATTTTTAACATACACATATAAATGAAAAATTATTAACCAAAAATAAAATAGCTACATTTTCAGATTAAACAAAAAATTTAACAAAAAAAACGTATTTACAACCAAATAGTTAAATTTTCAAATAAATAGTTGAAGTTTTAACCAAATTGTTTAATTTTCTACCAAAGTAGTTGAATTTTCAAGCCAAAATAATAAATTTTCTACAAAACACTTGAATTTTCAACCCAAAAGTATGAATTTTCAACAAAAAGTTAATTTTTAATTAAAAAAGGTGAATTTTCAACCAAACAGATGAATTTTCAACAAAGAAATATTTTTCAGCCAACAAAGAAAAACAACGTCCAAATTGTTAATATTTCAAGCAAAAAAAAATAATTTTCTGTAAAATAGTTGAATCTTTAATCCGAAAATATGAATTTACAACAAAAAAGTTCATTTTCAACCGAAAAAGAGGACATTTTAATCCAAAAACATTATTTTTCTACAACAAAAAAACAACGAATTTTCAACTAAAAAATATAATTTTGTAACCAAAAGTTGAAATGTTACATTTTTAGTTTAAAAAAGTAGTTTTAAACAAAAAGTAATAAATGTTCAAGCCAAAAAACGAATTTTTAGTGAATTTTCAAACGAATTTTCAAACAATATGAACTTTTAACAAGAAAATATAAATTTTCAACAAAAAATTTAATTTTCAACCAGTTACATTTTCAACAAAGGAAGAGGAGATTTTAAACTAAGAAGATTTTTTTTACCTAAAAAAAACGAATTTTCAATCAAAAACCATAAATTGAAAAAAAAACGGAAAAGTTACATTTTCAGTTAAATTAACCGAAGAAGATTATAATTTTAAATTATAAATAGAAGGATAAACAAAGATAGTTGCATTTTCAACCAAGAAAAATTTCACTGGAATTTTCAATTCCAAAATATAAATAGTCAACAAAAAATTAATTTTTTAGACAAAAATTTGGATTTTCGTCGAAATTTTCAACAAAACAGTTGAATTTTTAATGAAAAGGGTTACTTTTAAATAAAATGGTTCAATTTCCATCTGAACAATAAAATGTTTCATTGAAAATGTAATTGTCAGAAGAATTAAAATTAAAAATTAAAAAACTTCTAAATATCTCTGAAACTTGATTTTTTTTATGAAACATTGTAATTTTGCAAAATTAAAGAATTTTTTTCTAAAATGGTCCACATTCTTTTTCGGAATTTTCGGAAATCATTTAGAATGTTTTGAAATCTTTCTCAATTTTCTCTTGAAATTAATTTTTCAAAATAAAAAATCAGTCTAGATTTTTTCTGCAATTTTAATATGATTTTTTTTATGATCGCAAAACCTTTCAAAATCCTAAAAAACCTTATTTTTTCGAAATTTTCGAAAATCAACATTTTGTTTAAAACTTTGTAATATCTTCTCAAGATTTAAATTATTTTTGAATATTTTTAAGACTTCTAAATCGATTGGGGCTTGGAAATTTCAATTCTCCAATGTATGTATAAAAAAGGGCCTTATACCAAAAATGGGACTTATTACTGGAATCGGCGCTACTTTATATTTGGGACTTCTGACGAATTAATATAAGTTCTGAGAAAATGAGAATAATAAAATGGAAATGGTTACAAAATGGGCCTTATACTAAAAAATGGGCCTTATTGGAAATTGAACTCATTTCTTAAATAAGTGTTCATTTGTATATGGGTCTTACGGCGAAATCATATAAATTCTACGAAAATAAAAATGGGCCTTATATTAAAGTAAAGAATGGGACTTTAGTGAAAAAAGAAGCTCTTTGGAGTCCGTAAACTCTAAACTGTAAAAACGAGGAGAATGGGGTTATAAAAATGTAAATTGAGACTGACCCATTTCCCGTGGGGCCCCATGTTGAATTGCAGATATTTCTAGTTAAATTAGGAGTTTTTATAGTTCCTTCCGTTCATTTTTTAAAACTTTAAATCACTACATGAGACCATACAGATTTAACTGATTCGATAAAAATGGGACTTACGGTGCGGGGTGGGGATAATCGCGTGGGACTGACAGATTAAATGGGACTTATTTGGAAAATCGAACTTATTTGGAATGCTTATTTTAATGAGATATTGAAGATTTGAAAAGATTTAAAGAGATTTCAAAAGATTTCAGAGGATTTCAAAAGAATTGCAAAGATTTCAAAGGATTAAAAAAAGTTCAATGATTTTCAAAGGATTTCAATGAGATATTAAAAAGATAAAGGAATTTAAAGAGATTTCAGAAATAAAAAAAAGGCGATTTTCAAAATATTCTAAAGGATTTGAAGGGATTTAATAGATTTCAATACATTTGGAAGGAATAATAATAATATCGTACGATTTTGAAATATTTCACAGAATTTCAAATTTTTTAAAACGATTTTTAGAGGTTTTCAGAGATTTTTACGGATTTTGAAAGATTATGGGGAATTTTGATTTTGAAGATTTCAAGCGATTTTAAGGATTTTCACAGTTTTTAAGGTTTTAAGAAAATTCAAAGGATTTCAAAGAATTTTAAATTTATTTGCAAAATTTGGAGGGATTTATAGAATTTTCAAATGTATTCATGTGATTATGATCGATTGTAAAGATTTCAAAGGGTTTTAATAAAATTTCGAAGAATTGAAGGGATTTAAAGAGATTTCGAAAAATTAGGAAGGGTTTTAAAGGATATTAAAGATTTCCAGGAATTTTAAAGATTTTCCGGGATCTCGTAGGATTTCGAAATATGGACATGAAATACATTTCCAACGAAATAGTTGAATTTTCAACCAAACAAATGAGTTTCCATCTAAAAAAATTAAATTTCTATGAAAAAGATAAGTTCTTGAAAAAAAATAGAATAGTTAAATTTCCAGTTAAAGAATTAATTCAATGAAAAATAAAAAAAATTTCGACCAAAGAAATGCATTTTTAACTAAATAACGAACTTAACGAAAAAGAAACAAAATTATCAACAAAATACATGAATTAAAAAAAAAAGATGAAGTAACAACCAAAAATAAAATAGTTAAAATGTAAGAAAAAGAAATTTTCAACATCAACAAAAAAATACGAATTTTTTACAAAATAGTTAAATTTTCAAGCAAAGAAATTGATGTTAAGCCGAAAAAAAAGTTTCAACTAATAAGATTATGTTTTTACCAAAAAGACGAATTTTTAACAAAATAGTTTCATTTTATCCAAAACAGGTGAATTTTCAACTTAGATAGTTAAATTATAGTAAGAAAAATAAATTTGAAAAGAAATAAAATAAACTTTCAACGAAATAGGTCAATTTCCAACCAAACAGATAAATTTTCAACACAGAAGTTAAATTTCTATAAAAAAAGATAAATTTCTGACAAAAACTGGAATAGTTGAATTTTCAGTAAACAAAAAAAATTGCAACCAAAGAAATTAATTTCAAACCAAAAAGATAAATTTGTAATCAAGAAGATTACTTTTGTATAGAAAAGATTACTTTTTTTAACAAAATACATAAATTTTCAAACAAATATTTTAATTTTGGAAATAATTACCAATCTAACAGTTAAATTTTCAGCCAAAGGAATTAATTTTCAACCAAAAAGTTGAATTATTCACCAAGAACATTAATATTTTACCACAAAAGATGAATTTTCAAAAAAATGCAGGAATTGTCAACGAAACATGGAATAGTTAAATGTTCAGTTAAAAAAATTAATTTTTAAGAAAAAAACTGAAATGATGAATTATCAACAAAAATGTAATAGTTGATATTTAAATAGAAAAAACGAAATTAATTTTCAACCAAAAACAGTTGTATTAAACCAAAAGGATAAATTTTTAACAAAACAATTTTTTTTTTTTAATTTTACCCAAAAAGGTGCAATTTCTACCAAAAAAGATGACTTCACCCAAAAACACAAATTCTCCACCAAAAAGAATATATTTTGAAAATCGGTTTTTTATAGTAAAACTTTTTTCATTAATATACTTCAAAGTTGATGCGAAAATATAAAAGATTTCTTTGTTCGAGACAAATCGATTGACCTATAATATTAATACATTTTATTAAAGAGTAAGGAAGTTATGGTAATTTATATATTTTGAAAATCGGTTTTTTATGGTAAAACTTTTTTCATTAACATAATTCAAAGTTGATGCAGGAACAGAAAAGATGTGTTCATTCGAGGCAAATCGATTGACCTATAATATTTATACATTTTATTGAAGAGTAAGGAAGCTATGGTTATGCATAATATTTAAAAATACGGTTTTTTATGGTAAAACTTTTTTCTTCAACATAATTTAAAGTTGATGCAAGTATATATAAGATTCCTTGGTTCGAGACGAATCGATTGGCCTACAATATTAATACATATTACTAAAGAGTAGGGAAGTTATTGTATTTTATATATTTTTAAAATCGATTTTGATAGCAAAAATTTTCTCATTCTCATAATTTAAAGTTGATGCAAGAATAGAAAAGTTGTGTCGATTCAAGACGAATCGATTATGTATATCAATATTTTCACATTGATACATTTTATTGAAGAGTAAGGAAGCTATGGTAATGCACAATATTTGAAAATACGGTTTTTTATAGTAAAACTTTAGACTTCGACATAATTCAAAGTTGATACTAAAATATAAAAGATTCCTTGGTTTGAGACGAATCGATTGACCTATAATAATAATATATTTTATTAAAGAGTAGAGAATTTATGGTAATTTATATATTTTGAAAATACGGTTTTTTATAGTAAAACTTTTCTCTTCGACATAATTCAAAGTTGATGCACGCATATAAAAGATTCCTTGGTTCGAGACGAATCTATTGTCCTACAATATTAATAAATTTTATTAAAGAGTAGGGAAGTTATTGTATTTGATATATTTTGAAAATCGATTTTTAAAGCAAAAATTTTCTCATTCTCATAATTTAAAGTTGATGCGAGAATAGAATAGTAGTGTTGATGCAAGACAAATCGATTGACCTATAGTCCTATAACATTGATTATTTTTTATTTTTGTATTTTTTGTAAATTTATATTTTTAAGTTGATCAAAATGAAGACTTTGGGTTGTCTATTCTCGAAAAAAATAACTAATGCTTCCTCTATGAGGAGGCAAATACATTTGCTGACGGGAAGCAAAGTGCTCGTGAAATGAGCACCATATAATTATAAATATAAACAAAGTGGAAACAGAGATCGAATCCATAGCTAGTTCAACAAAATTGTTGAATGTAAAAGTTTCAATAAGTAAAAGTCATTAAAGGTCAGAGATAAAAAAAAAATAATTTTCCTTAAATCATCAAAGCTGTCGTTAGATAGTTAGATGATCGATTTATTTGCTCACCTCATTCTCAAAATATACAATATGTAGTGCTTTGTGGTCCAATAATTGATATTCGATGTAGGGAGGACGGAAGTTCCTCGTCTATCTTCCTTTTTGCTATTTGGAATTTTAGCAAAAAATTCCGGCGGCAACCATATGTTTCAATAATTTTGTAGATCGATGGTGGATTAATGGATTTCACGGCGCAACTGACACCCGCATTTGTAATCCCGTATATTGGTCAGCATGGTGTATTTTCGGGCATTGTTGCCCGCCGCGGGCGTTAAGGGCATTAGTTATACGAGGGTAAATTAATGGAGTCACAATTAGAAGTTAATAACTTTTTACTTTACGACTCCTCTCGACTGAATTTTTCTCACCTTTCGACACTCGAGCCTCTCATTCATCATTTTCTCTTTTACGGTTTTCTCTACGAAAGGAGACATAAAAAATAAAAATGAAAAAAAAATTTGCCGGAGAAAGAGCTTCTGAAAATTCAGTACAGCGGATTACTCCGAATTATATCTATATCTATATATAGAATTACTCTGGATTACCTAAGATTACTCCGGATTGATTAGAATTAGGATTACTCTGGATTACCTCTATACACAGAATTTCTGCGCATTCCCTGAGATTACTTTGGATTTATTATGATTACCCTGGATTACCTCAATATACAGAAATACTCTGGATTACCTCAGATTACGCCAGATTGAATAGGATAACTCTGGATTACCTAATATTACTTCGGATTGATTAGAATTAGGATAACTATGGATTACCTCTGTATACAGAATTAATTACGATTACCTGATATTACTCCGGATTGATTAGGATTACCCTGGATTACCTCTATATAC
>CAKNYM010045725.1:87246-149489 GCA_932195095.1 Andricus curvator | reverse complement strand
GTCGACGATGCGTTTGAAGTCGCCTTCAGCCCACGTTATCGATAAGTATTATATTTTTTTAAAGTTTTTAATGTTGCAAGAAAAACTATTGCGATTACTCCGTGACCTTTTAACGTGAAATTTCACGAAGAATCCGAATTTCAACAAGTGAAATGTTCATCTTCCTTTTTTAATGAGTTTTTCTTGCATGATACGGAGAGGATACGATGTGGATACTGTGAGGATACACTAAAGCATATCCGCTCCGTTCGTTCGGTCCGCCAGGGTATATAAAGTAAATTGATTATAAACAGACATGCTATTGTAATATTTTAAAAAAATGTTGTATTTTACTATGTTGTATAATGTATTTTATATTAAAAATTCACTTCATTTATAGTAATAAATTTTAAGTTATTTGCATACCACTCATGTATAATTATGTTCAATTTTAGTAAATATTACTCCTTTTTTAAACGGTAAATGCTATGAATTTGGGAGTGTAAACAAATCGAATAAAATATACTTTTGCCAAAATTTCGACAACTTCAATTTTTATTTTTGAGGTTTGGGACTGAGATAACCGTATGCCTTTTTAAAATACATCTTATTTTATTATTATCTAACGATAGATATAAGGGCATACGTGCAACGATCGTCGAAAAGTAAGCTAAAAATTTTGACAACTTTAATGTAAATTTTTGAGGTTAGGGACTAAGATAACCGTATGCCTTTTCATAATACATCTTATTTTATAGTTATCCAACGATAGTCATAACGGCATACGTGCGGCGATCATCGAAAAATAACCTACAAATTTTGACAACTTCAATATTAATTTTTGAGGTTAGGGACTGAGATAATCGTATGCCTTTTTACAAATCGTTTTTTTAATATGTAAACTTCATTTTAAAGGTATTTTTTTCGAGCAACGATCATTAAAAAGAATATGCAATTTTTGACACATTTATTTGAGGTTAGTAATCACTTTGGACCAGCCGATCGGTATGCCGTTTGGTATATCTGCATTTTACGTCAAAAATCAACAAAATCTGTAGAGGCATACGTGCTGCTATCATTAAAAAGGTATTACGTTTTTGTACAACAAAAGGGGTCTATTTCACCCCAAATGGACCACCCCACACGTATGCCGATCTTTTTCCGCCGGATTATTTTTTCGTTAACTTTCTTCTAGTAATCTCGGCATACGTGCTGCTATCATTTCAATATTTCACATTTGTTGACAAGATGTTCCGACATTTCCCAGCTAATGGACTGATGTCCAAATTTCCCACCTACATTACGATAATTAACATGTGTATTACTCTCAAATCTCCAAAGGGCATACGCGCGGCGATCATTGAATTTTTAGTACCGCGGGCTGACGGTCTATCAAGGACGAAAGAAGTTGGAACTACATCCGAAGACACGGTCTCAAGGGAAAAATCATCGGGAGGAGGAGAACCTTTACAATTTTCCAAATCATTTAAGGCCAGAACGGAAGTTACCAAAGGTCCAGAGACGTCCAACCCAGCTTTGACGGTCTCTTTATTTTGAGAGGCAGTAGGGACCGGTCCTACTGCTTCCCTTCTGCGTTTCCCGAGCAATCCGGGCAAGTCTTAATTATGAGGCCCTCCTTCTTACAGGCGAAACAAATCAATTTGGGTGGCTGGGCGCAGCCCTTTTAGTAGTGGCCCACCTGTCTACATCTAAAGCAAGTGACCACACTCGAAGCGCCAGGGTTATTATGTCGGGAACTCGATTTTGGGGTAGGAGCAGCGGGCGTATTCGAGCTCGACTGCATACCTCCCAATTGATCCTTGTTCGTCTGGCCTCCGTTACCTGTATCGTGACCGCCGCTTCCGCCTTTCCTGCCGTTCCTATCTTTACCGTTACCGCTGGGAGGCTTATTTTTAGCCTCGGGAGCATTTTCTGTTGTTTTAACAGACGAGACTGTCTTTTGCTTGACAATGGCCGAGGAACTATTCTTTGAATGTTTTTGCGCCATTAAGTCGCTGTACGCAAACTCTTGCAGGAACAAATTCTCGGGATTAGGGGGTGGTTTGTATTCTTTAATGGCCCTCCACTCCTTCTCCCAACCTCTACCAAGTCGCGAGAGTTTGTCAAAAGATCGGTAATGAGAGCGTCGAATCACCCGATGAAATTCGGGTCTAAGTCCTCTATGAGCCCAGTCCAACTGCACAACTGTCGGCATCTCATTTTCAAGTAACTTGATTAGGCCCTCCAAATTAGTCAGATAATCATCTATACGCTCGTTCTTTCCCTGAGTCCTAGCATAAATCTGTTCTCTTACGCGCCTTCCAAAATCATCATCGCCAAAACGGTACCTAAATGCCTTTTTGAATTGATCCCAATTCGCGAACTTTAATTCATGATTTTTGAACCATTGAAACGCGACTCCTTCCAATAAAACGGGCATGGCTAACAAGAGCTCTCCGTCGGAGACTTTGGTCAGCCTGATACGATCCTCTATGCGCGTTAAAAAAATCCTCGGCACTTGTTTTACAACTCCCATCGAACGTGATTTTCCAGTTCAGAACAATTTTCCCCAAGTCTCTCGAGTTGCTAGAGCGTCGCGGGGATCGAGTGGCGCGTTGTAATCGTTCCTAGTCGTCGCTTTCACGGTAGAATTCATCATCGAGTTCTAAATTCTGCGCTCTCGGAAGTCCTAAGCCCATCGAATCTCGAAAGTCATTGTTCAACTGGCTACACGGACGATAGACAGGGGCCTCGCCTTCTTGATGTACCGAGCTGTTTAATCTTGTACCGTCCCGTGGGGTAATCTCTCGAAACGTGCGTTAGCCCTAATCCTAGCGCGAACTGCTGTGTTCTCAGAGTCCGAAGAATCTTCTATTCCAATAGTTTCTGTCAGGATATTCCGTTGGGGTTTGAATCTAGGTATGGTGCCGGTTTGAACTGGGTGGCGTGCCGACTGAGTGACTGAAACACCCGGACAATGAAGCGGGTTTAGATTCGATTGAGTAGCGCGAGAATTCAGGGTGTTATGAGGAACACCTGATAGTTTCAAAGAGCTTAACTGAGTCACGCTTGGAAAGTTTGGTGTATTCCGACGAGTAAATTCCGTAGGGGTGTCGCGGGGAACACTAGGTAGGTTCAATGAACCAAATTGGTTTGCTCATGTTGCGTTCACAATAATACGTCGAGTATCCTCCGTCGGTATGCTATGAGAAACGCTTGGCAAATTTAGCGTGTTCCTTCGAATATCCTCTGGGAATCTAAAGGCATCGGGAATTGGAAAATCGTTGCTTGTTTGGAAGGGGCGCTGGTCCATTAGCGGGAAGGAACTCGGTAACCCATAAAAGTTAGTGTAATTGAAGGAAAGCCCTACATTTCCGGGGGTACTACGAGTTGGCATAGCCGTTATACTTCTGCGGGCTGTCATGACCGTGCCAGAGGACAGCGTTGTCGTCGCGATATCCGATGGGTTCCCTGAATTTACTACACCTGTAGCCAAGGTGGTAATACTAATAGTCGTGACGATACTTTCCACCGTCAACGTCACCGGACTGGTGGTCGCTACCGAGGTCGTCGCCCCGTCATACGGCAGTTTTTCATCATCCAGATCAGTAGCGTCGGTAGTTAGAGTGATGACGTCCGACGCGTGGGATGACATACCTTTGTAAAGTTTTACCCCCTTCCTTAAGCGCAAGCATCCACCTCTACGGGTACCGGACGCGTCCAATTGGAAGGATTCTAATGCTTCCTTAAGCTGATCTTCGTTCAAATCATTAATTAGGGGTTTCAATTCCCGAAACGTGGCCAAGTTGGCTACCGAACCAAAAAAAATCCATTTTATATCTTTAATAGTTCCCACAAAGTCAACAAAAGTACTCCAGGCTCTAGCAAGCAGTGCTCAATTGCGTGACGATAAGCCCGAACAATTACGCAATATTTCAAAATGTTATTACGGTTAGGCCGAAAGAGCGGTAATAGCGGGTGACATATAAAATCGAAAATCGGCAATTAAATCGTCGAAATAGATCGGATAATTCGTGAATAAAATATACAGATCCAATAAATCACGCAATATAAATACAGTAAAGACTCACTTATTTCAATTCCCCCTTATTTCAAGACCTCCTTATTTCAAGCCCCCTGTATGCGGTTATTTCAAATTGCGCAGTTCCGTCAACCCCCACCACGGTCCCTGTACACTCTCCTCCGCGTCAGTGGCTGACCAATGAAAAAAAGAGGTCCGAACAGCGCCCCCGTTGGTTTAAATTGAGTATTTTGGGATGACGTCATGGGAATGCAGAATTTTTCGAGAAAGTATTCTAAACGCAAAAGTCGTAAATGGACAAATAGTAATATTTCTCAAATGTAGAATGTATTTTCTCAGTCATGTTACATTCTTTTGTCGATTCACGACTTTTCAGTTTCACGAAATAAAATAAAGCATCCAAAATTTCCGGCTAGTGGCATGTCAAATTAGTAACCTCAAATTACGGAAAGTTGCTTGTACTTCGTGACACTGAAAAAAACACTCGAGAACAGAATGGGACATGACTGAGAAAATAGATTTTACACTTGAGAAATATTACTTTTTAGACCTTTATCACTTGGCAACTTGTACTATTTCCAAGAAATTTTTCATTTTTTCACGTCGTACGTCAACAGAAACACTGGCCAACGGACCGCGACATTTTCAACTGCACAAATCGGGGCCGTCTGAATCGTTTCCAATTGGAATACATAATATTGCGCAATCTCCGCATGTGATTAACTGTATCTTTGTCCCTATGCTGCTGGTGTTTTTCATGCAAGAGTCGAAACCGTCTCTCGCCCCTTGAACTGAGAAACTGCGTGGGCCAGCAGTTCTAGGTATGTCGGGTCTATTTATGTGTTTTATTATTGATAGTATTTATTGATTTCAAATCGACCGCGGTTTTCGGCACATGCGCAGTGGAAAAAGTTGCTTAGAGCAAGCGCAGCCATAAAAGGCCAGGCAGTCAATGAACGTCGCTTCATAAAAAGAACATGCCCACTCGCGATAGAGGTGGGGGCCCCTCCAGCCTTGAAAATAACGAATGCTTACGTTTCAAGGACGCGGAAATACGCGGGACTTCACTGTATATATTATTCAAAGTAAATAAATAAAATAAAATCAATCATCAACAACGTTAGCAAAGTTCACATCGCCAAATGTAAATAAAAAAAAAATTTATAAATAGGATCTAGGGCGCTCCGAGCTGCCACACTGATGTAAATAAGGTCCACTAGATCAACCAGGCGCTCTAAGTGGCCCAAGGGGTGAGGGATTCGCGTTCTTGAAAATCATAATCCGGAAGTTCTTGTTATTTGCAATCGATATACTGACCCTTTAAAATCCAAATCATAATTTAAATTTTTAATTTAGAACTTAATTCAAATTTTTAATTCAAATCTTAATTCGAATATTCAATTCAAATCTCAATTTCAATTCTTAATTAAAATCCCAATTAAAATCTTCAATTTAGCTCTCAATTAAAATTTTCAACTCAAATCTTTAATTAAAAACTGAATTGAATGTTTCGATTGAATCTTAATTTGAATTATTTTTTAAATTCAAATCTCTTTAATGAATGGTTAATTTGAATCTTTAATTCAATTCGTTAATTCAAATCGTTGGTTCCAATCGTTGATTTGAATCATTAAATCGGAATTTAAGTTGAATAAAATTTTAATAAATCCGATGAAAGAAAACTTACGTCCAAACATTCAGATTGAGTATAAAATTTTTCCAAAATGCCACGAATGGAAAGAAGTAGTTTAGTTATGTCTCAAAATTTTAATTTAGCATTTAGATTAATTTAAATATGTTCATTTTTATTTCAAAACTCCCCTTTTCATTACATTTCCCTCCTCCACCTAAGAACCGGAAACGCTGCAGTTAGTGGCGAATTGTGGTTGGGTAATTTTGAAAAATGTTCAAAACAAGTTTGGAGCCGAATCAGTGCGCATGTATAGAAAAACGAAAAAGCAAGAAAAGGCCGTTGCCCGAGTTTGGTGGGAAATTCGGGAACCCTCAACTGTTGGGCGCCATTGCGAAGGTGGTTTATTAGCCCTTACGCTAATAGCGGTTCTTGAAATCACAACGGCCGGATTTCTAGGTGAAGAGTTACTGAATCGATATTTATTAAATAAAAAGAAAGGATAAAACAAAAGAGCTTTTACAAAGACACAAAAATTTCCCGACAATTTTCAACGCATATACTATCTAAGAACCCTAAAACGGAAGTCTAGTAAGAAGAAGGGGACGAAGCCACGTGGCTCATTTTATAGGTTAAATGAACTTGAAGTGATTTTGAATAATTGAGCACCGCGCGACCCATAAAACAAAAAATCTAAAACCCCGGAATACGTGAAATGATTATTTTTACGTGAAATGATGTGGTAATTCTATTGCGACCACGTGGTCGATGGCTAAAAATCCCGAACATGAGGCCATATTGATCGGAGCAAAGAGGAATGAATGGAATTTACCGCGAAATTTTTATAAATTATGGATCTTTTATCCGCGCACTGACTCGACTTCCATTACATAAAAATTAGATGAAGCGCAATGATAAAAAGGAAAACACGAAAAACAAAATAGCACCCTTAGAAAGGTCTAGCCAGGCAATGAGTTGGATCATTGCGTCGCTCGCCAATTTATAGAAAGGATTACCTTAGGCGTCGCTCCAGAATCTTCCCTTAGTTTTTCTGATCAATCGATAATAATCCAATGAGTCCAATAATCAAAATCAATTATCCTTCAATCATAACAGTCGAAGTCAGAATTTTTCTTTAAAAAAAAAAAGAACGAAGCACTTGCTGCCGCTAGCAGACCATGAACGAAAGTGAGAGACGACCGTAAACTCGAAGGGTGCTCGCGTCAAGGCGCGTTCACAAATATAGAGTCGCAACACAACTACCGGGAAAACTGAAAACTAAATAATCACTAACTACAACTATAAACAATTATTCGCAAGAATATATACATATATGTACAGATGCAAATAAGACAACAATATTCCTAGGTTTACATTCTGAAGTTTGACAATGGTTGTGACGTTACCGAGTTTTACAATTGTTACGAGTCTTTATTTGCACACTCGCCAGGTTTCCGATCATTTTGTTACAGCGTAAGGATCGTGACGTCACACGTCCAGGTAATATGGCGCTTAACTGGGGTCCATAGTTACTAACAGGGTTGAGTGGCCCAGAATCGTATTGTCATGGCGTGAGTGTCGTGAGGACACGCCTCAGTGATATGGCGGTCAGAGGCCGGTTGAAGATGATGGAGGCGTGCAGGTTAACTGGGCCGGATGCTTAATGACCGCCATTATACGGGCTGAGTTCGGTAACCATGGTTATGGAAGTGAGGTTGAATCAAAGATATTAGTACCTAGATGCGGCAAGGGTCAGGAGTGGGGACGCCGAATATCTATATGTCACTACTTTCTAGCCTACATTGAGCTGCTGCCCTCTTCAACTTTTCATTGTTTCCATGGCAACCGCGTCAAATCGTGTGAAATGTGAATGATTCACCGTCGATGGTGCGAGCTTAGCGAGCAAAAAGACCTGCCAGGCTAGCTATGAACATTGGGTTGAAGTTTCAGACGTCTAATCTGACAATTTTTTTTTTAATTCTTGGAATAAAAAAAAAAACAAAAAAAAGGTTCTAAAGTTTCTAAAACCAACATTTTTCATTTATTTACCAGCTGAAATTTACCCAGCGTCACCTGGAATTTTAAGAGATTTCATAGAATTTAAAGGAATTTTAAAGAGACTTTAAAGGATTGCAAAAGATTTTGAAGTAATTTTAAGGAATTTCAAGAGATTTAATAAGATTTCAAAAATTATTAAAGGATTTCAAGAGATTTATAGTGTTTTAAAGAAATTTCAAGGGATAAAAAGACTTTAAAGGATTTAAAAGAATTTTCAAGGGATGCTAATTGATTTTAGGGATTTAAAAAGAATTTCAAAAGAGTTGAAAAAGAGGTTTTTTTCAGAGATTTCACAAGATTTAAGATATTTTAAGTGATTTTAACAAATTTGCAGGAATTGGAAGAGATTTTAATGAACTCCAAGGGATTTTGATATATTTTAAACAATTTTAAGAGATTTACAAAATAATCTTAAATTTTTTAAAAATCTCTTGAAATCCGTTGAAATTGCCTAAAGTTAAATAAGATTCTTTAAAATCCTTTAAATTTTCTATAAATCTCTTAAAATCGTTTTACATATTTTGAAATCTCTTAAAACCTCTTAGAATTCTTTCAAATCTCTCGAAATATAATGAAATCTCTTGAAAATCTTTAAACTCTTTTGCAATCCCTTTAAAATCTTTAAAATCAAGTAAAATCCCTTAAAACTCATAAAATGGTTAAAATCCTTTAAATCTTTTGTAAATCTCCTAAAATGACTTAAAATATAATTCCATCAAGTCACTTAAAATCTGGTGAAATCCTTTAAAATCTCTTAAAATCCCTTAAAAATCCTGAAAGTCACTACAAATCTTTTAAAATCCCGGGCCACGCTAGGTAAATTTCTGCTAGTAAATAAATAAAAATAAAATGGTTTTGGGAACTTTTTTCATATTTTTAATACAATAAATGTAAAAAAAAAGTTCATCAGACTGAACGTCTGAAACTTCAACCCAGTGCTATGAACTATTCCCAAGGCGGCAGAGCTGAAAAAGAAATGGGACTAACGAAACAGATAAAAAATAATGAGTAAGAAGTGAAAAAATGTGGAAAATTAAAATTCACGAATTATTTAATTTTCCATAACTCTTAAATTCTCAACATTTATATTCGTTTAATTTCAAAATATCGAATATAAATATTTTAATTATAATTACTTTGACTAACATAATTAATAATCGATTATAATAAATTATTGCGGCTAACCAAAAATACCCAAAAAATAAATACCATATACACAAATAGATGAAAAATAAAAATACCTAATTATAAAATTGAATAAAATTATTTGTATTTAAATAATGAGGTAAATTAATTATTTAATATATATATTGAATAATTAATTCATCCAATTATTGAAATTAAATTAATTTTAAGAAATTTTATAATTCGATAATTTTGGATATTGGAAATTTAAACATTTGTCCATTTATAATTCGGTTCCATATTATTTTCGGCAATTACTTCCTCATAGAGGAAGCTTTGTAGTGGTGTCAAAATCCAGTTTCCAAAAAACGTTTTTCTGAATATATTGCAAGAGGAATATATATAATTTGACGTCCTGAAAAATTGTCCGGTAGTATGCATGTGTGAGTGTATGTATGTCAAGCTTTTTACGATCCTGCAATATCTGGTGAACGTGTACAGATAAATTGATCAAATTTGGCATACTTATTCCACTATAAATATACCAAGTTGAATTTCTTACAAGGCTTTAACAAAATATTTCAAAACTAATTGAAAAATGTTAATTAATAGATTAAATCTTTCAAATCATCTTCTTTGGGACTAATAAAAAATACCGAAACAATAATTATATATATACTGAATCTAAACAATTTTAAAAAATAGTTTCAAATAAATATCAATCTACTTTAAAAACGAAATTTTGGTCGAACAAAAAATATTTTATTTATTTGTCAAATTAAATCTCTATCTATAATTTGAGTAAATGAAGCATTATTCGAATTAGTGAAGTAAATGACAAGTAGACGGTAGAAAAATTAAGCAAAATTTGTTTTATTTTGATGAGTCTTATTTTATATTACAAATTTACGTATATTAGGTTTTTTTCAACATATTAAAACGGATTAACAGATATATTAATTAAAATACGGATTTTTATTACTATAAATTAAAAATGACAGTATTTGGATTGTTTCTTGGCTTCAACGGTGGAGAGTATATTAAAAGAAATTAAAAAGAAGACTGTTATTTTTATTATAAATAGTAAAATTTAATTTAAAACTAAGTTAAATAAATAAAATGAAATGATATATTAAATCTCCACAGTTTGCTGAGCCTTCTCACCAGGAGTATCCCATAAATTATGCAGTACTCTGACAGTACTATATTAATGAATGAAGTATTAATTTTTTTTTAATAAATAGGTATTTTGTATGTCTATTAAAAACAAAATAAAATGGCAAATAAATTTGAATGATTTAAACATAATTTTTAGAGATAAAAAATAATTGGGAAGTTGTGTCCCTAAATTTAAATTTTTTACCGAATACAACTTAATTTAAGGATTACCCCATGCGCCAAGGTGAACAATCCGTTGAGAGGGAAAAATGGATTAAGTCAAATGCCACGACTTATCACATAAGAAAAAAATGTTATTTGTATGATATTTTATAAAAGTTCGTGAATTTAAAACCAATTTTTTCTCATGTTTTTTCCTGAAAAAAATGCACTTATTAGTAGGAAAGCAACTTATTTCTAATTTTTTTTGTTTGTTTCGTGGTTTTTTTGGTTTTTAACTTATTTTCTAAACTACGTACTATGCTTAAAATTAATGATTAATTTTTAATTTCATAACTATATACAGCTATATATACATATGTACATTTAAGTGTTACGAGTTTAAAAGGCTTTTTGACATATCGCTCTACGTTTTGAGACCTCCTGAGTGAAAAAAGGGTTTTTACGATATTTAAATTTACCACGTGGTCTTCTTTATATGTATTTTAATTTTTTTTCGTAAAATAATATAAGCAATAAATAAATAGATAATATAATATAAACAATTGACATTTTTAATCAAAATTATCAACATTATTAATTTATATATTTTATTATTTTTATTATTTATTTATAAATGAAAATTGTATTTAATTGAATATAAACGAAATTTTTCATAAAATGGAATTTCAGAATTAACCAAGCTAATTTTAAGCACTTATAACTCCTATGGAAAGATAATTTTTTTCAAATTTATTGAACTTTTTTGTTTTAAAAATTTATTTTTCAAATAAAAAAAATGTATCCTGAAACGAATGCGGTAGCCGATAGGAATTATAATGTTTTAGAAATAATGTTGTAATTAATTCTGAAATTTTACTCAGTGAAAATTCAATTTCAATATTGAGTTATTATGCGAAAAGAAATATTCTTTTCATTTTGTACTTCATTGAAAATGTTACTTTCTTGAATCCTGTGCAAAGATATATTTTATTGGATCCAGAGACTAACCGAAAATACCGAAAAGAAATGAATCCCTATTACACGAATTGACAAATTTATTGACGAATAAATTAAAAATACCGAATTTTATGTGGCCTAATTTTCAAGTTTCCGAAATCCAAATTTAACGATTTATAAAATTTCAGAATTGTACAAATAAGAAATTATTAAACACCCCAAAAATTCTTCAATTCACAAAATAAAATTTTGGAGAAATTAAAAAATTGTCCGATAAAAAGTGAACTCGATTTCATTGATTTATTTTTTTTTTTAGATTTGAATCTGAAAATGTAATTAAGGAATTACTTATTAGAAATATTTACTAATTCATTTACCTGATTATTATTTGTTAATTGTACAATTTTAAAATTTTATAATTCAATGAAATTTGATTTTATCATTTTAAAAATTCTGACATTTATAATTCGGTATTTTTACTTTTTTAACAGAAGTTCGTAATATATCTAAATTATTATTCAAAACTTTTTGAGAAGGAAGAATAATATCCGGATTTTGAACAATTTGGACTTTTATAGAACAATAGGAATAATTTTGGATAAGATATAAAGGCACAGTTACTAAATATGTACATTTTAAGGACTTATACAACAGCGTATCAGTTTTCAGTAATTCAAATTAACTCTTTGATTATCGTCCTAATTATATTTTCCCTAATTTCTGGACGAAAAGTAGATTATTAAAAATATGGATTTAAAAATCTACGACTTGGCGCCACGAAAATAAGCGGCTTTCACAGCGCCTCTACAGGTATGTGTCCGTAACACTGGAATGATAGCTATATATATTATATATATATATATGCAACGACCACAAACTTGCCTGGAGCGCCAACTACCGGTATGTGGCCCTACTAATCCCTTGCCGCGTCTAGGAACTAATATCTTTGGTTGAATTATAAGATAGTCTCAGTCCTAGTTCCAGGGTGCGTTAGGTACAACTGTCAATCCTGCAACGCGGCAGAGTCCAACCCTGGTTGCCATAGAGTTGTTGTCAACGGCGTGGATATTGTGACGTCACGCTTCCGTGACATAGCGCACAGAAGCCAGTAGAAGATGGCGGCGTCGTGCGATGCTAAGGCTGTGTTCGAGAATTAACTGGCAGCACTAGTACTGGCAGTAGTTTTTTTAGGCGTTCGGAAACCGCTGACAGTGCCATTGCTGACAACTGTAACAAAGATATTATAAACGTTGATGCGGTACGGGGTGTGTAGTGGGGAACCATATATATATGGACATCACATTTTCTGCCATATCGAGGTGCTGCCCTCACCGTACTACGAAGTTGTGCGCTGGTTTTCTCTTTCTTCGTAAAATATGACGGTAAAACCGGTAAAACAGTAGAAAGATTTTTTTAGGTTAGAAAAGTTTGACATGTATCGCTTCATAAACACCCCACTTCCGAATGTAATAATAAATAGCGCATGTCTAGGCACACCGAAAATACATATTTGGAAGAAATAATGAAAAATTAAGAATGGCAGAAGCACTGATATTATGGTAATAAATAAACTGAACTGTGAGAGTAATACTCTCAAAAAGATAATTATGTTTATATTTGTTAAATATTATAATTTCTAATACGTTCACGCTTTTCTATGAATGATAGAATGTATATAATTTTTTCAGATCTGAAGCTTGAGAAAGGTTCTTTGTACATAGTATTTTTCAAAAATGTTAAAAGACGTTTTCTTGAAAATCGAATTTTTAATTAAAAAAAAAAAAAACTAAACATAAATTTCCAGGTAAGCCATGCTGAAAAGGTTTTCTTTGATAAATATTCGTTTAGATTAAAATAATTAAACATTTATACCAGAAAAAAAAACATTTTTAATGTGTAAAGTTTTCAATAATTACAGTTTAAATTTAAAATAACAATGAAAAAAATATATTACTGGATAAAAAATTTTGGTTGAAAATGTACATAGTATTTTTTTGAAGTTATAAACGCGCACGTGTTTTTACATTAATTTGTTTATACAATTTTTGTAGAATTATTTTTATTTGAAATTCAAACAATAATTTTTAAAAACTCTAAATATTAAACAAAAATTTCTTTGATAAAAATATTGTATTATCGTATTTTTGATAAATAAATAATATTTATTAAGAAACAATTTTTTAATTATGTAATTTCTGGAATTTTATAATCATGGAATATTCTTGTTCGATTGTTTGGATTTTCACAATTTTCGTTTAAGTTATAGGTTAGGTAAAAAAAAAAAAATTTGGGATTCGAAATTGCTACAACGCGAAAAAGTCAAAAGTTTAAATTTAAACTTTAAAAATTTGGAAATACACCATTTTCAATGCATTATTGCAAGCCAGCGAGTCACTTTCTTACTTTTGGTCGCTTCTTTTGAAAGTCGATCCTCTGCTTTCAGTTTCCTTTGCGAAATATATCTTGAATTCGACGCATTTTAAATTCAATGTTTTCAGCTGCATTTAGATTGAAGTATACAAATGGTTTTGGTTTAAAATATAAATTAATTACAATATTTTTTTATTTTGCACAATTGTAATTTTAACCTTTAAACTTGAATAATTGTAGGTCGCAAACATAAAAAAGTAGACTAATTTCAAATTTATAGCGTTTCTATTATATGTTGAACCGTTTAGGCCTCTGCAATTTTTTTAAGCTTTTTAAAACTTTTTCGAAAACTTTTTTTAACACTTTTTTGTCTATAAGAAACAACATTCTTGTGGCATAATGGGCTTTAAAGCTTGAGCGCAAGGGAGTCTATCCATGGGCTTCCCGTCCGTTTTTAAAACTAAAAAAGAACAACATTCTTCCATCTAATAACTGTTTTAGATTAGAAAGAAGTAAAAAGAAGCAAAATTATAAAAACTGATTTTTTTATTTTGATTGTGATTTCTCAATAAAAAGAAAGTGCTATTTAGTCTACAAAACAGCTGCAAAAATAGGAATTTTACTGAAGAAATTGCTAAATATTTTTTTCGTATAAGGTCAAAAAATAAAAAATGTATGCACCTGGAATTTCAAAAAGAAAGGTGTTTTGTATGTTATGATGTTCTTCAAAGGGCTAATCGCAATTCCAAAAATATTTAAAGCCTTAATAGTTGAGACATTTTAAATTTGTTGTATTCAGTATATTGAATAATTTGAAATTTAGAGCTATTTAAATATGCAAGAATTTTGTAATTGAAAGTGTTTGATAATTTTAGATTGAAACATTTCAAATTATTTAGTTACAAATTGAAATCGTTTGGAGTTTCAAGATTAGAAAGGAACGTCTTTTAATACTTGAATAATTATTTTAGAACGACTAAAATAGTATAACTTCAGATAAATTTGAAAGTAGGACTATTGAAAATTAGGAGTGCTTGAAAGAACTGAACAAATGTTTAATTTTAAAACTCTCTAAAAGGGTGCTTTTCAAGGTTTATTTTTTAATAATTTGGCACCCCCAAAAATTATTTTTGTGAGAAAATAACACCGGATTTTTGTCAAAATTAAAAAATATATATTTAATGTTCGCTCTAAGGTCAATTTTGTTCAAAGTTCTTGTTTCTGAATAAATTGACTCTATTATTGTTTCTGATTTCGTTCTGTCACTCATGGATTGTGTTTTTCATAGAAAACATTGAAATCTGTTCTTTGTTTCACGTTTATAAAATAATAATTAAAGGTCACTCAAGGTAATTTTCTGTACAAAATATTGATCTATAAAGAATACCCGTGTAGAAATAGCCCCACTTGGCCCTATTAAAAGTCGGACACTAGTCGGGGGCTAGTGGGGTTCTTTTTGGTGAACATTTCTAGTCGGGGGCTGGTCGGGGACTAGTCGAGCTATTTCAAAAAATCTTAATCCTTTGTGTAGGCTATTTTTATGTCAAAATTCCTAGGCGGGTTCTAGTCGGGCTCTGATCGGGATATTCTTCTTTTAATATATCATTTTTAATATCAATTCAACGAGAGTTTAAGACTGTTCCTGTGTCCTAAAATTTCGAAAAACTATAAATACAAATATCGATAAAACAATTTTTTTTCTGTTTTTTTTTTAAGGAAAAAAAATCTAAGTTCTAACTTTAAGATAAATTGTGAATGTTCAGAAAAAAATACATTTGATTTAATTCTTAATCGTCGTAAAATAGTCTAAAACGCCTAAAAAGCAAAACATTATAGGAAAGTTAAAAAAAATTTGCCTATTAAAAAGATTGTCGCAATACGCGATAAAATTTCTAAGTTCCGTGGATACAAATTTTAAATGCTCATTAAAAATGACATTTTATGTCATTATATCAAAAGTTTTAAAATAGTCTAAAACGCGAAAAAACAAAATATTATACGAAGAAAAATTGTAATCGATTTAAATTATTTATTTTAAAATTATTTTATTTATATTCCTGTTAACAGATCATTTATTTTACGTCTATATTGTGATGTCGTATAATAATGAAAAAATTAATGAGAAAAAAGAGTTAAAAAATTGTCGTTACTACTTTTTTGAGCTGAACCTTATGAAGATGGCTTTTTCATCGAGTTTCAACTCGTAGGTTTAGCGCAATGGTTAAGACTACCGACTTCTAGGCGACAGATTCAGGTGTAGATGTAGGTTCGAAACCCCGTAGCGTTAGAAATTTTATTTGTCATATAATGTTTAAAAATGTAATATATGTATTCATTCTAAGCAGGGCAATTAATATTTATAGACAAAATACTCGCAGTCAATTATTATTTATTTTTTCAATACTTTTTTTGTTATATCTTTAGAAGATAGCAATAGTGGTACTGCGCCAGTGGTGTGTTCTCACGTGGGTAGTACCCGACTAGACCCGGACTGGGATAAGTCGGGTCATCCGACCAGCCCCCGACTAATTCACCGTGACGAACTGGTCGGGTACCAGACCAGTTGTCCCGACTAGCCCCCGACTTAAAGTGGGGCCAACTGGTCGGGTACCCGACCAGCCCCCCATTTGCATTTCCACACGGGTATTTGTCAAACTATAGAACGGATTTCTTCGCCCAAAGATACAAAACTAAATTGGACTATAGTAAAAACAACTGGAAAAAATGAGATGTAATCCAAATTTTATAAAGGAAATTAACCTTGGTCGACCTATAAATATTCATTTTATTCCTCGAAAGATTAAAAAGAATCTCTTCGAAACGCTTTTATAACAACAATTTTACTAAAGAAGAATATTGTTTATAAAAATAATAATAGTATAATTTTTACATACATTTCTTAAGATAAAAAATTATCAACGAGATTTGTAGAAAATCTTTCAAGGAATAAAATGATTGTCCCGGAAGTTAGAACCGAAAAATTAATATTTCAAAAAAATTAAAGTTGTGCTAAATTGAGTTAGACTCGCGACCGGAAGAAATCGGGAAATGAAAGTGAATTTAGTTTTTGTCCGGCAAATAAAAAAATTTTTTTAATTTATCAGCTGTAAATATAAATTAAATAATGCTTTTAAAAACTGAAATGTATAGTTTGAGTACTAAAAATTGAAGAGTAATTGATTTTACAAGACGATTCTGGATCTGTTCAAAATTATATAATTTACATATTTTAATGTTAAAATTTGAACTAATTCAATTCAAAAACCTCAGTAGTTACGCAAATATGTAAACGTCCGATTGAGTCTCCATAAACAATGTTCAATTTAAAAATCACTTCAAATTAATATATTCATAAATAAACGCCTTTATTCAATTCAAAAATCTCATTCAAGTATTGTTTCAGTATAAAATATTCAATTTTTAACCCATTCAATTTGGAATTTTTAAATTAACAAAAAAAATAGAACAACTTTCAATATTAAACAATTTGAAACTGAATTGTCACAATTTCAGAGTGTTAAATTTAAACTTTGAATGTTACAATTATAATTTTTTTTTCTATAATTCGCGAAAAAGTGCCAGTTTTTCCACCTGTTTTTGGTGTAAAAAGTTACCGATTTTTGCTCGATGACGTGGCGCATGCGCAGTGCCGACCTTTCCGGACAACAGTGACAAAAGTGGACAGATGCAGTGGAAAAAGTAAATGGACAGTGATAAAAGTGAGGCACAGTGGAAAAAGTAAATGTTATTTCGGGTGGGTTCGTGCTGCCTCGGGTGGACTCGTGCATCGTGCGCAGCCAACTTCATTCTATTTTCCGACTGTCGTCCCTAACCTAAAAGCAATTTCCTGAAAAGTC
This sequence comes from Andricus curvator, assembly GCA_932195095.1. Lineage (NCBI taxonomy): Eukaryota > Metazoa > Arthropoda > Insecta > Hymenoptera > Cynipidae > Andricus > Andricus curvator. The sequence continues at coordinate 132,151 of CAKNYM010045725.1, read as the reverse complement.
TCGAGTTGTGTATTTTGTATGTACTTTTGTCACTTGGCAAAAGCAAAAAAACACCGTCAGTTTCTCCGAAAATACTGTGCTTGGTTTTTTTCACGAAAAATCGGAAGTTTTGAAGCCCTCAACTTTATGGGCCAACTATTCAATTGTGAGAACCAGCTTATTATTACTGCCATATTATTCCCATGGTTTTGATAATTGCCATTGTCATTGTTGCGTCAATCGACAAAAAATCGCCTTCTTTTTACATAAAAAACAGGTAAACAAAAACTAGCACTTTTTAACAAATTATAGAAAAAGTATCGTGTCTCACACATTGAAAAAGCGACGATTTAAAACTCGTGTGATAGCCACCCTCGCTCCGCTCGGGTAGCTAACTTCACACTCGTTTTAAATCTCTCGCTTTTTCAACTTGTAGCACAATATACTATTATTTGTAATTTGAAAGTAAAAGTATTGATTTTTGATTTGCAAATAACAGTTCAACAATGATTAATTTAGAAAAAAAAATCAAATAAGTTGGACGTTTTCTAATGTTTCGAACAAAATCAGTACCGGCCCCCAAAATTTCTTTCGCCGGCCCTGAATTAAGTCTGTGAAGTGTACCGAAAAGTGCGGGTCCGTTTCAAATTATAAAGTATGCACTTGTCATATTGCATTATTTAAAAAAGTTAGGTATTTATTTGATATTTGAATCAAGATGTCCTAAAAAATAAAAAACTTCGCACCGTGTGGCAATTATTATTAATATTTTTTTTAACAATGATTTTAGCAACTTGTGCTTTACTTATTACTACTTTTTGTATTTATGTGGAAGCCCTTTATAAATTAATTAATTCATTAATATAATATAATAATTAATTAATTATAACTATTTTCTGAAATTAAAACAAGCTTATTGCCACCATCTTGCTCCCAGTGATATTACACATGCTTTTAAATCCAGTAATTCCAGTAAAAATTACGTCACGCAAAATTACACGGAATGGCCATGATTGATGACGTTTTTCGGTCGACAGCCAATCACTGCAACAGTTCTCATCGCCCTCGCCATTCTCACAGCAGTAATTTTTATGACGTCACGCCAGTACATCCAGTACTCCCAGTCAATTCTCGAACACAGCCTAAGTCACAGTGCGTTCACTCTAATGGGGAAAAATGAGACCGTGTTTAGTGTTTTCTATTCCCGATAGGCGGCGCATGCTTTCAAAAATATGCAAAAATGGTTGCGGACTTACAGGGGCCAGGGGACTTGTCAACTCGGTGCGTCGTAGAACCTGGTAGCACGCCAGAATATTTCAGGATTTTGAGTGTATTTTATATTAAAGAAGAGTGTTTATTGAAATATGTTTGCTCCTGATGATGTCAGTTATGGTGTTCACTTTTTTTAGTAATACAAGTTTCGCTGTACATATTTTAAGAGGTTCGAACATCATTGCTAACCTCGAAATGTGTTGCCTAAGACGAAACTTGTATTTCAATTTATTAAGTACAGAGATCAACTTCTGCAAACATATTTAAATAATAATTTTTCTTCAATATAAATTATACTTGAAATTAAACAAATGATGCTCAAATGAAGAAAACGAAATTACGATTAGGGGTAAAGGGGGAGGGAGAGGTCTACTCAGCGCGATTTAGTTCATTCTATTCCCCCTAGGAGTTGCATTCGCTAAATGTCGTGCTCCCTAATTCCTCATTTAAGTCTCACAGAGTGAACGCACTGTGGCCTAAGTGGACCTGGATGCTTAAGGCCCGCCATTAGTTGGAATGAGTTCGGTAACCATGGAGATGGAAGTGACGTTGGATTATGAGTTAGTGATAGGTCCATTAGCCAGGGTGCATTAGGAACAACGCAGTCACCCCTGTTAATCGTCCAACGTGGCAGAACCCAACCCTGGTTACCATGAAGTTGTTGATGTGGTCGAAATTTTGACAGGTGCCGGTGTCCGTAGCATGAAAAAATTAAATATTTCTCGCGGATCCCCTCTTAATGTGCAAGACTTTTAAAGTGACAGAGATGCAAAATTTACCCTTTCACAGTCTGGATATCTCTCCATCTATCTTTTCGTCAGTAGTAAATAAAAATCCAAGATACACAAAGTCATAAACGTGTTCAATCCTCTCTTTGTTTAAAGCAATTTTGGATACTGCTTTCTCATCCCATCTTCCAAGCACAATGATTTTCGTTTCATTTACGTTAATCCTAAAACCCATACTCTTCATGCTAGTATCCAGTCTGCTCAAAATTCTTTGAAAATCATTGAGTGATTCTGCCTGAACAACCTCATCATTGGCAAAGGTCCATCCAAGCACTCTCACTGTCCCGAGACCAACATCTTCTTCGTATGAGAGATCCATTCTTAGGCATTTGTCCATGGGCTCATTCCAGAACAGATAGTCTGATAGCCGTTGCGACCTATTTTCAAAAACAAATGGTTAACGATATGTATTGTTTCTGCTCTTTTCACAAAAATCGTTTTTAAATTTCGATGAGTTGGATGAAAATGGCGCTTACGTCACATTAGAAAATGCTCGTTATTCAAATGAATATAAAAAATAATTTAATTTAATTTCATCATTTATACACTTTTCCATTCATGATAGTGATAGTGATTGCATGATAGTGGTATTATTGTATTCGCTAATCATTATGACATGTCAATAAACCAACATAAAAATAGAAAATCACAAATGGCATTTTTCATTCAAATTTGAAATTCCCGCCAAGACAAGTGACAGCAGCATAAAGATGCGGCTGTTACTGTCTGTGCATTTTCGCAGTACGATCGAGCTATTGAGCGCTCAGCAGTCAACTGTCATCCCACAGTCAGTCAGCTTTCATCCCACTTCAAGTCTTTGCTACACTTTTTAATTCTCACTTTTTAGCAGTTATCCAATTTTTGCGAAGAACCAGAGACTTACCCAATGTCCTGCCACCGCGAAACCCCTTTCGGCGCCCAGAAAATGTTCAAAGTGCTTCTTTAAAACCTTAATCCCGATTTATCGCATCTTAGTGACAAAATTTGAGTGCTCTACAGGTTTCGCCATTTTTATGGACACTGTTCTAACAGCCTTAATTTTATATTTCATAAAGAAAAACAAAAAATATTACAATACAATTATGGAATGAAAAGAATCTTACGCGCGTAGTGCGCACTTTCTTGCTTTAGTACATTTAATACTGTAGGGCTGAAAAATATATTCTACAGCATTATGAAAGTAATACCATCAACTATGCTTTATATAAATGCGCTATTTGAATATTCATCCAATTAATTGCAGATCCCAGATTATCGTAACTCCGTAATAGTAGCTAGAAATCCAGGCAGCGCGAAAAAGGCAACAAGTTATGCAGAGCGTCTACGTGTCGGTATTGCCGTCATACACGGTGAGCAACGTGAAGCAGAATCAGACATGAATGACGGCCGTAATTCCCCACCTGCTATGTTATCACTGAGAACAATGGAAGTCGGCGTAGGTGTACCGGTGCACCCGGCCAAAGAGAAACCACCGATAAATGTAGTTGGCGATGTCGGTGGAAGAATTGCAATCATGGTTGTAAGTACAATGTTTTTATGATTACATCTTACATTCTCATATGAAAGTTTTAGTATATTTTCTTATCTACACTAACGTTCAAAATTTGTAAACTAGTGCGTTAAAGTGTTACATAATAAAATATGCCATTAAGTCCAAAGTTCCTAAAGATTTTCAAACGGAATTTCAGCATAATGTAACCGCAGAGTAGAAAGAAACTACTCATTTTACGTGAATAAAAAAAAAGAAAATTGTGCATTAAAATGTTTACGTATTTCAATCTAATTCAAAATCTAATAATATTTAAAAGAATGTTGAAGAATATTAAGAATTTATAGGGTTTGCCAAAAAGTGGACCATTTTAAATAATAAGATTTTTTAATGAATAAAAAAATGTCCGAACCGCCTAAAATATTTTTTCGTAATTAAGTCTTACCGCAAAGAGTATGAAAACGTAGAACGTAGGAAATACAATTATATTGTATTGCGAGGAGCGCTTAGTGTAGCTATCCTGGGTTATAAACCCAAACTCTAAGGAGATATTAGGTATCGCTAATTTGCATCATTATGGCTCGCGAATCCAAATGCTGATTCCGTTTGGCAGAATCACCTTTTCCCTACTTGAAGCTACTAAAAATAACATACAAATTCTCCTAGTGAGATGTAATGACTTTTACAGTTTAAAATTTATTAATTATTTACATTGTTGATTTGCCCAGAAAATTCCTTACGCCGAGTTCCGACTACTTTTTCCGGAAAATGACATAAAATACCGAAGAAGCATAAACCGCCGTTGTGACGTCACGCGTACTCATTGAACTGTCGAGACGTGTGTAGGAAGAAAATCAATATTCCCCGTGACCCGGAGCACAAGGCGAGAGATAAGAAACTTTTTTCTCGTATCAATTCGTAAGTCTAATATAAAGCTAATTTAAAGTTGAATCTTCTCTTACTTACAGTAAGATACGAATTGATTATACGTTCTTTCTATCTAACTTGAATCTAATTGTAACAGCATCAAAGCACATAGAGCATAAATTTTGTGATCTCTCATAGGGAATCGCAGTTCGTCTAGGAGAACTTGGTCATGCGGACGACGCATCGCAGGGAGACGTGCTTCTCGGTTGAGAGCGGCTATTTACTAACTAAAGGAAGAACTTATTGCATGCTTTTTAATCTGGTGGTAAAATCTGTTGATTAAGTATCTGCTCGAGATACGTTACGTTCAAGAAAAAGAGAACTCCTCAGTACAGTCAGACACATACAGGGTGTCCAAAAAGTCCCGGGACGGCTGAATATTTCCTCAGGTAAGATATTTTTCAGGGCGGTCAAGGTCATTCTTGAAGGAACTTTCAACAAGGAATTCAATGGTGACCTTTATTTCGATCTTGACCATGACCTTCACGGTCATTTCAAGGTCAAATTGATTTTTTTAAATGGGAACCTCTATTTTTGACCCCGGGAACTGAGAGAGCGGAAAATTTTACGTCCAGATATGACCTTGAAAAATCGAAAATTTGACCTGGAAAGGTCAGGGCAAGGTCAAACAACGTGCAGCAGGATGACTCGACTGGCATGCATTTTTGAAGAAAATGTCCTGGTGAAGGTTCTGGTCATAGACAAGGTCAAAGTCACCAATCGATCGGGAGTATAAAATGCTACAACTCTTGCGTTGAACATTTTCTTCATAAATGCATGCTGGTCGAGTCATCCTGCTGTACGTTGTTTGACCTTGCCTTGACCTTTCCAGGTCAAATTTTCGATTTGTCAAGGTCATATATGAACGTAAAATTTTCCGCTCTCTCAGTTCCCGGGGTCAAAAATAGAGGTTCCCATTTAAAAAAATCAATTTGACCTTGAAATGACCGTGAAGGTCATGGTCAAGATCGAAATAAAGGTCACCATTGAATTCCTTGTTGAAAGTTCCTTCAAGAATGACCTTGACCGCCCTGAAAAATATCTTACCTGAGGAAATATTCAGCCGTCCCGGGACTTTTTGGACACCCGGTAGAGTGATCCTAATTTGTAAAGAAAAAATCTTTTAGGTATTATTATTTACCTAAATTTATCTTTATTTATACACAATATCACACACAGCTATAACGGAACTTTTATTGATTATTTTATTTCATCATCTTCAAAGGTATCATCTTCAAAGGCTGAATTTCGTCTCAGATCGAACGCTAAACATCATTTTGAAAGTAATAATTCATCAAAGGTCAAATACGCCTTTATTTTAGGATCACTAGAGTAAAGAAGAAAGAGCTCCGGGCGCGACACACTGCCCTTTTCTTCTCTTTAAATATTAAACACCTCATGTAAATCTTTTTTCTATCTTCTCCTAAATATAATTAAGCGCCTATCCTGTTTCATCCCATTTTCTTTAAAATAACTTACATCCCTCGCTTATTTACGTAAACCTTTGTCTACCTACTTCTTAGTATAATTCATCTCTATCCTTTTTCCATACCTTCTTCTCTATACCAGCTGCTTTCTCGCTTGTTCGCATATAAGAGAGCAATTAGATTCCCGCCAAATGTCGTTCAATTTATGCTATCATTCTTAAATCTCTCAATTTTTTAAAGTTAAATTACAGTTCGTAACGGAATAAAGTTTTAGATTTTTCAAATTCCTAAAGAAACTTTCTCAAAAAAGAAAACTAACAAAACTACCAAACAATTATGGAGAAAAAATAATTAAGTATAAGTATACACGTAGAAATAATTCGTATGTATAATTTGGTAATAAATAATATTTCATGTTATTTTTCTTATATATTTTTTAAACTTCTGTTAAAATATCGAGAATAAGACATGTCGTTAACTAACAATGTGCATTAGGTTTTAAAGACTGCATTGAGAATAATATAAATATTTAAGATTTGAGTGACACATACAATATTTGATATGCAATTAAATGTTATCATTTTTATATCCTTTGAAATGCTTTCATTTTTTACCCTCAGTTTGCATAACTTACCGAAAACACATGTCTTTCCGTCAACGTATGCAATAGTTTAGATAATAATTTGTTTTAAAAAAAATTCTCGTTCCGTTACATAATCAGTTTAAGAATAGTATAAAAGACATTGTCTCAGAATTTCCATAACAAATTCGAAACAGTGTTCACTTGAGGACGAGTTGAAGACAAAATTAAAATTAAGTTTAGAAAAAATGCTTCTTTTACCATTACTACAAAATTTATAAGCAATACAACTTTTTCGAAGAGGGGAAAAAGATAGGGCATTTCATTTTCTATACAATTATACTCTTTAAACAAAATTGGTATTGAAGTCACTTTGCTGCGGCAGCTTCATGCATGTAGCTAGTAGCAGTGGTAACGCTAAAACATAACACATAATGAATAATGCGACGCAAGTTCTAAATGTCGAAAGCAACGTGATGTGATGACTACGCATATGGATGGAAGTCCCGTATGGTCAAGAATATACAGGGAGATAACTTCCAGGTTCCCGAACAGCTGGGTAAACAATTGAACCTACAACTCGCGGCCAGCCATGTTGATTTGCACGGGGCGAGCGCTGTCGTCTGCTATGCCCATCAGTACTCACAGGCCCAGATATAGGCACTTTGGTTATAATATTTAATTATTATAAGTATTCAAAGCCTCATCCTTGATAAGTGTCTCTGTTTCACTAAATCAGGAATAATGCACTGGGCTCTAGACAGTAACAAATATACCTTTTACAGAGTGTCTCACTCTACAAAGGAATTCAAGCGCCGGCAGAACTCGGTTTCTGGCATGGGCCCATAATGTCCATGTGAGCATTGTCGAATCTGCCATTTGAAGCAACATATAGCTCTGGTAACGAGGTGACGTGCCTTGAGATCTTTTACTGCCGACAGTCGATGCAATTTGTGCACCATTTAGATACAGCTTTGTGCATGTTCGGCCACATACATCGCTGCTTACTTACGCGGTCAGAAACCTTACTACTTGTATGGGCTGGTTCATGAAGAGTGTCAAATACTCCTTACGTAACGTCACAGGAACGTATGGTCGAATAGCGTTCTCCTGAATCAAACCGAAGGGCATATGACAAAGCCACCGAACGCGTCCTCCGGTTGCGAATAGAGGGGGTCCCTTTACCAAGGGTTTCTACTGAATATGCTTACAATAATGAATAAGCAGTCGCGGACAATTGTCCAGGGATGGTCCCGAAGGAATAACCCCTAAGCGGAGGCGTAACAACCGTGCCGAAAGCTGAATGACACCTGGGTGAGGTGTCTCAAACGGTGACTCTGGGATACCGTGCGACCTCTCAGAGTATACAGCCTTATCCTTGCATGTGGGGCTCTACAAGGATGGACGAACCTTTTTCCCTAGCTGCAATAGGTCGACAATAGTCGGACAACAATGCCGACTACCCCAGAGTTCGGGGAGCCAATGAAGATGGATTCAATGCGATGGACTGGCGAAATCTCAATACTTTTGGGTGGACGGATCGACTCAGGGACGACCTGCTGGAGTGCTATGATACCAGTATGGCCCCTGAACGAAAAGGTTACATGGCGCGACTGCATGCTCTGTGGTACAAGAAACACCCAGAGCTCTCGCATTTTTCGCATAAACGTCTGCGAAATCGTGCCGAGGAACTCCGGAAAAGGTGTTATATAAGCGCCTACTCAACCGCAGACAGAACAAGTTCAAAGATATGACTGAACTGGATGATGAGCTTCGTGGAGATTTTTCCGAAGAATCCGACCTCTGGACTATCAATTGTGGTGTGTATAATGCAGCGAGAACTTTGGCAGATGCAAACCGTAAAACAAAACCAACGGTTGATCATAAGACCAAAAGACCAATACACCAACTCAGCACAAAGATAGGCTGAGGAAGACAGTACGCGTCCCGCATTCAGTGTGTGATTGACTACATAACATCTGGCAGGACCTTCACTGCCAAGGTTCGGCGGTTCGCGCGCGAACTGCGGATCCGTCATCACACACTCAATAAGTCAAAGCTGCCCTAACCAGAGGAGGTCGTAGCATTTTGGAGAGAAGTCTACGAAGTCCAACATCCACTTGAAGAAGGCTCAAAGAACATAAATAGCTTCAAGGAGCTGTGCAATGCCCTCATAACAGCTGAGGAGGAATGCCCACATATCACTACCGAGGAGGTGAAAAACTTATTGAGAGGCATGAAGAACTATTCCGCTCCGTGTCCAGATGGTATCAAGACCTACTGTTGGAAGAAGTTTCCTTCAACCGACCAGCATCTGGCCCGAATTTTTACCTCATATCTAAAGTCGGAAGAGCCTATTCCGGAGTCGTTGTTGGAAGGGCGCACAGTGCTCCTGCCGAAGACGGGCAACTTAGCTGACCCTAAGAATTACAGGCCAATAACTTGTCTGAACATACTGTATAAGATCTTCACAGCTATCCTAAATGATAAGATTGTTCGGACAATTGGACCTGTGTGGCGAGAGATGTATGAACAACGTCCGTCAAAGAAAGGCGTAGCAGGATGTCGGGAGAACCTGCTCATCAATAGATGTGTTTGTAAAGACGCAGCATCCTATCAGCGATTCCTATCGATGGCCTGGATTGATTACCGGAAAGCTTTCGATTCAAGCTCCCACAGACTCATCATAGGTCTGTTGGAAAGCTTAAAGGTTCATCCACACATCGTGAGGTGCATAGAGAGATTAATGCCGCTTTGGAAAACCAGATTTACTATCTCATCTGGAAAACATCGTGTGATCACTAACAGTGTCACCTTTCAGAGAGGTGTGTTTCAGGGCGACACCATGAGCCCTCTCCTCTTTTGCCTCACATTATTGCCACTATCTCTCGCACTTTGCCATTCTGAAGGGTACCTCTGCGGCAAACCTGGAGATCGAAAGCATAAGGTCACTCATATATTTTACATGGATGATCTCAAGATCTATGCTAGAAATCAAGAGAAACTATATCTAGCTCTCAACATTGTCAAAGAGTACTCTCAAGAGATTGGAATGGAGTTCGGGTTAGAGAAGTGCGCGAAGGTTAATTTGAAGAATGGAAAACTTAGTGGCATCCCCGAAGACCCTGAGCTCGTCGACAGAAGCGCTATACGACACCTCAGCGCTGGAGAGGCCCATACATACCTGGGCCTGCCACAAACCCGCATTCAGGACGTGACATCTATAAAGGATACTATCCGAAGCAGATACAAACGTCTCATCCGGCAGATTTGGTCTTCCGAACTGTCGGCGAGGAACAAAGTATCTGCAACGAAAATGCTTGCCGTCCCAGTAGTACTTTATTCATTTGGAGTGGTTCCATGGACGAAGGACGAGCTCAGATCCCTTGATATCAGGACGTGAAAGGTTTTGAACGTGAACAAAAGCATGCACCTTAAGTCTTCTATTCTGCGACTTTACATCTCACGCCGCCTAGGTGGTCACGGAATACTGAATCTTGAATGTCTTCACAACAGGATTATTCTGGGTACAGCACATATAGTTGCAAATGGACAAGACGCTCTTCTTAAAATGGTCAGGAAACACGAAGAAGCGGACAAAGGGGCGTTTCTGTACAAAGTAGCGGAGGAGGCTGCTGAAACACTCGGCCTTGACTTATATATCAGGGGTGAGCAAAATGCATCAAATCTTATCCATCTCGAGTACTCACTCCTAAAGGCCTGGATTAAGAAAGCACAGGAGAAAAACTTCCGCGAACAGCTCCTCGACAAGAGGATGCACGGCATCTTGCACAGAAATGTGGAGGATCAGTCGATGTCGTATGAGCTAACGGATGCTTTCCTTAAATCACCCGGATTGAAGTCGCGAACGGAGGCACAATGCGGCACTAAGAGTGCTTTATTACCATCTCTGTCACTCTTACGGCATTAGCCCAAATACCGCTCCGCTAAACGCTCCTAGGGAAATAGAGTCACTTGTCGAAAATGAGAAGTGCCGTATATTCTGGAACTTCATATTCTCGACAATTGTTTCTGTTGCGCACTCGAGGCCTGATATAGTTCTCCTTGACTTCGAGAAACTAACCATGTTCGTTATCGAATTTTCGGCACCAGCTGACAATAACGTCATAGCCAAGGTGAAAGAAAAGAAAGAGAGGTATAAAGACCTTATAAGGGAGTTGCGACGGTTACACCCGGAATATTCTGTTAAGCTAATCGTCTTAATCATCGGCGCTCTTGGAGGTGCCAAGGTTTGACTGGTTAATAGCCTTAAAAGCATCCCTGTGTATCAATAAAATGCTGAGACACTTGCGGTGAAAATGCAGAAGGCGGTCGTCCTTGGGTCGCTCCGGATCCTCAGGGTGCACGAGACTTTTGTCGGATCATCGTATTGAATTCGTCGCAGACTATAACCACCTATCTCACGGTCGTGAGATGTGGTTGCAGCTGAAATTTTACCGCGATTTCGCTGGGAGCGGGTGCAATTTTTCAGATTAGCACCCGCTCCCGGCGAAATCCTGCGGTTGTCCTTAGGACAAACTTTTAACTATATATATAAGAAGAATAAAATTTTCTTTTTTTACGTCTGGGAAAATTTATAATTTAGAAATTTAGGGTAAAACCTTATAAAAAAGACATCATCCAGACTAATAGTTAAAATTTATTTGAAAAAAATACGAATCGATTACGTTTCGGAAACACAGCTGGTTTCCCTCATCAGATCTTAAAACAGTTTTAAAAATTCCGTCTTCATAAAACATTTTTTGTCTTTTTGCCATAGTTTAAACAATGGTTTCATTAAAAAAATATAAAATACAAATTATTCTACAGCACTACCTAGAAAGTTTATATTTTTCTAAAAGTTATGGAACTCACACATAAAGAAAATTACACGGAATTCTTAAAACTGTTTTAAGATCTGATGAGGGAAACCAGCTGTGTTTCCGAAACGTAATCGATTCGTATTTTTTTCAAATAAATTTTAACTATTAGTGTGGATGATGTCGTATTTGTTAGGTTCTATCCTAAATTTCTAAATTATATATATGTCTTCAGGATATGCAGCGACGCGGTATGGTTTTGAGGTTACGAACCAGTGATATTTTCGCACCTCCCAGAGCACCGATCACAAGGACAATTACTTTAACCGAATATTTTTGGTACAGTTGCTGCAATCCGCTTTTGAGATCTTGATACCTATCCTCCCTTTCCTTCTCCTTGGCAGTGATGTTGTAGTCGTTCGGAGCCGAGAATTCGATCACGAATTTTGTTCGTTTCACGAAGTGTTGGAGAACGATGTCAGGCCTCCAGTGTGCAATAGAGACTGCTGTCCGAAAATCGTAGTTCTAGAAAATGTGGCACTTCATGTTTTGGACAATTGGCCCTATCCCCCTCGGAGTGTTCGGCAGGGCAGGGTCGCGGCCAACACCGTAAGCGCGACAAAGATCGTAGAAAAACACTCTTAGGGCCGCATTATGTCTGGAGAGATACTTCGTTCCCGTGTGAGCGTGACACCTGGATAGTATGTGTTCTAGGTACTCAGACTGTGCATGACACGCTCTGCACCTATCGCTGGGAACTTCTGGACGTAAAATCCAGTCACGGTATACTAGGTTGGAAATGATGACAGGGCACTTTGGTGTCCATGGATTATATTGTTAAAAGTACTGGTTTTATTATTGTAAAACTTGGTAAATATCTTTATTTTAGTACCTCATAACAAGTTTCATAGTAAAAATTAGGTTATGTTATTGTAAGCCAGAGTAAAGAGATATTATGTACCGGAAAAATCGCTTTAACAGATGTCCAGACATGCCTGAGGCAAATTTTGGAGTCACGTAGGAAATAAATAATTAACCACTTTCAAATTGTGTGCTTAAGGCTCTTAAAGTTAGACTCAAAAAGTACAATTCTTATCATTAATATTTCAAGTTCAATACAATATACACTACATATGCACGCAAATATGAGTGTCTTCGAAAATACTTTTGAGGTTACGTCGATACATAAACAGTCGTCGTTTAGCAACTAGGAATACCTTTTTGGATCATGCTTGGACGTCCAATTAAAGAAAAAATATCTCACTACTCATACTAGACGTGACCTTACTTTTCCTTTTTCTGGGCTGGGTGATAAGAAATTGAACCCTCCCGAAAAAAAAACTTTGCAGAAAATTAATAACAAGAAAGTTTTTCGATTAAATAATTTATTTTCAATTATAAAAGAGTATAATAAAAATATAATATAAATAATACAATGTCGTATTTAGAAGTTCAAAAAACAAAGAAATTTAATTGCAGAACCAATTAGGTACTTCATGTTGTCACGTCAGCTGGCAAGATGTCTGCCCGCCGAGGGCCGAACAATAATACCAATTGCACGCGACAAAAATGATTTTTCATCATAAGTGTCTTTAGATATTATTTTTATTTTCAAAAAGCTATTAAATCAAATCATAAAAGCGATACAAAATTTGTTTATACATTTTTGTAGTAAATTTAATAGCTTTTGAGAAATAAAATTAACTTCCAAATACACTTGTGGTGAAAAATAATCTTTCTCTAAGCTAAAAAAAAAATAACGTTTTGTCTTTGAACTATAATCAAAAATTGATTCATTTTAATTTTTAAAAATTAGTTAAAGCCTTTTTCATTCAATACATTTTTTTTTAAATTTATTTTTCTTATATCTAGTATATGGGTCATTCAATATCAGATTTACAATCAGAATTTTGATTCACCTGAAATTTTTTTTCCTCGTTCTAGAAAGGAAAAAAAATGACACGTATTTTTTTTCAATATGATATGTAAATTTTCTAAGTTATTGATCTTTTTATTTTTTAAGTGCAAACAATGTTTTTTTCAATACTGCTTCTAATATTCAACGAAGAGTATAGAATAAATAAATAAAATATGCCATGGGATCTACTATTAAGTCCATGCTTTAATGAAAACTCAGAAACGGTATTTAGTACTTACAAATGTTTGAGTGCGCTACGACTCTATGCTTCGCGTTGCACGCTCCAAGCGGGCGGTCACACAAACAAAATTGTTTTCTCGAAAAGTATTAAACGGTCCACTCCCAAATAATTCCATTTGTTTACTTAAATGTTGCATAGAAAGTACTAAACCGTTTCTGAGTTTTCATCAAAGCATGGAGTTAATAGTAAATCCCATAGCATATTTTATTTATGTATTCTATACTCTTCGTTGAATATTAGAAGCAGTATTGAAAAAAACATTTTTTGCATTTAAAAAATAAATAAATCAATAACTTAAAAAATTTACATATCATATTGAAAAAAAATACGTGTCATTTTTTTTCCTCTCTAGAACGAGGAAAAAAATTTTCAGGTGAATCAAAATTTTGATTGTAAATCTGATATGGAATGACCCATATATTTTCTATTATACTATTCCTCATTTGTGAAAATTTAATTGCATTCTTTTATGTACTTTATTTCGGACTAATTCTAGTATACATTAAAATAAACAGTTTGAATCAGTATATATATATATTTTTTATTTACTTTTATCAAAACCGTCCTCTGTGTGCAGAATAACTTATATGCATGATCTTACGCGTGGCGATATCAAGGGCCATGACGCCGACAGATCTCCCTAGTGTCAAGATGTCTAATAACACTCATATCCACAAGCTCAAGGTCTTTGGGAACGCCAGTAACCTTTCTTCGCTTCAGAATAATCTTGGCACACTTGTCCAATCCAAAGTCCACACCAATCTCTCCGGTGTACCCGTTGACGATATTTAAAGTACTCTGAAGTTGCTTTGAATTAGAAGCATAGATCTTCAGGTCATCCATATAAAATACATGAGTGACCTTATGCTCGCAATGATTAGTGTCGCCGCAAAGATACCCAAGAGAATTCCGTAGTGCGATAGATAGTGGCAGAAGTGTGATGGAAAAGAGCAGAGGGCTTATGTTGTCGCACTGAAAGACGCCCCTCTGGTAGATGATGTTGTTCGTTCTCACACGATATTTTCCAGATGAGATAGTAAATCTAGTTTTCCATCCAAGGGCATCAATCTCACTATGCATCTCACTATGTGTGATGGAAAAGAGTAGAGGGCTTATGGTGTCGCCCTGAAAGACGCCCCTCTGGTAGGTGACTTTGCTCGTTCTCACACGATATTTTCCAGATGAGATAGTAAATCTAGTTTACCATCCAAAGGCATCAATCTCACTATGCATCTCACTATGTGTGGGTGAACCTTCAAGCTTTCCAATAGACAGATGATAAGCTTATGAGAGGTTGAATCGAAAGCTTTCCGGTAGTCAATCCAGGCGTCTTTGCAGACGCACTTTTCAATTAGAAGGTTCTCTCGGCAGCCTGCTATACCTTTTTTCGAGCCACGTTGTTCTTACATCTCTCTCCACACAGGCTCAATTCTTCGAACAATCCTGTCGTTCAGTTCAGCTGTAAAGATCTTACACAGCGTGATCAAACAAGTTATTGGCCTGTAATTCTCTAGGTTGGACAAGTCGCCTTTCTTCAGTAAGAGTATAGTGCTTCCTAACACCAGCCACTGCGAAATGATCTTCTCCGACTTTAGTAAACTTCTCTCACTAGAAGTTCTTATTACCGCCTGGATCTGCAGCGAAAAAGTTCTTCGTACCCCTAAGTGCGTTGTTCACCTCTTCGGCAGTGATTCATCGACATGATTGCTCAGATGTTACGAGGTTGTCGCGAAACTCCTTGAAGAGGACTATATTATTAGTGTTTTTTTTTCAATTCCAGTGTTTTCGTGATCTTGTATACCTCTCTCCAAAAAGTCTCTACCTCCTCGGGCTTGAGTGGATTTTTGACCGAAACAGGGAGATCCCTGAAGAGGTACGATGGGTCAGCAAGAAACTGTTGATTCTCCCTGACCCAACCCTCCCTCTGCTGTATTCTCCTTCCTGCGTCAGATAACACCTTATTTTGTCAAAAATATGCTGCTTGATTGTCAACAGCTTTGCCTTGTTCAGTGTGTGATCGCAAATCCTTAGTTCGTGGCCGAACTTTCTGACCCTTTCTGTGAACGGCTTACCAGATGTTAAGTAGTCAGTCACACACTGACCACGGGACGCATTCTGTCCTGGCCATCCAATCATCTTGTCCAGTTGATGCAAGCGTCTTTCGGTATTTAGATCCATCGTCGGTTTTAGCCTTCGATTTCAATCAGCCAAAGCTCTCGCCGCACCATAAACTGAACAATTGATGGTCCAGAGGTCGGACTCCTCCGAGATATCCTCACGAAGAGAGGCATCCATTTCAGCTAGATCTTGGGGCTTAGAAGGAACCTGGATGTTAATGTTCTTCCTTGTCCTGAAATCGCTATCATCTCTGAGGAGTTGCTTTCCGCGGTTGGTCTTGATATCGCTTCCTTATCTGGCACCATATAGTGTGCATACGCGTCATAAAGCCTCCCTGGACAGGGATAGTGCTGCTATCGTAGCAGTCCAGCGAGTCTTTCTTGAGTCGGTGCGTCCACACAATGTGCACTGTTTGCTTACCCATTGTCGGGTGCTGTGCGCGTTCGATCGTTTCGAACCACATCTACACCTTGTTGGTGGTTTCTTGTGTCATTGCTGTTCCCACGAGCAGCTATGGAAAGGGTTCGGTTATCCTTGTACAGCACCGCAAGCAAGGATAAGGTTGAATACTCTGAGAGGTCGCCCGGTATCCCAGAGTCACTGTTTAAGACACGTCACCCATGTGCCATTCAGCTTTCAGCACGGTTGTTACGCCTCCGCTTAGGGGTTATTCCTCCGGGACCACCCTGGACAAGTGTCTGCGACTGCTTATAATTATTGTAAAGTTAATAATTACACAGCTACAAAAAAAAAATCTTTTTACGGGTCTGGAGGTCAGACCATGTTTACTATATGTTTTTTGGGTCGCTGAATCCGAATCCGAGGTTTAAAGAACCCCAGCACGTCAGGGTTATGACATAACCTCAAAAAACCTCATAAAAAATCTTTTTCAGATCTGGAGGTCAGACCATGTATCCTATATGTTTTTGGGGTCGCTGGTTCCGAATCCAAGGTCCAAAAAACCCCAGCACTTCAGGGTTCTGACATAACCTTAAAAAACCTCATAAAAATTTGTTTTCCGGTCTGGAGGTCACACCATAGCACGCCAGGGTTTTGATTTTTAAAGAAACTCGTGAGATTTATTCATCAGGATTCGGATTAAGCGACCCCAAAAACATATAATAAGCATGGTCTGACCACCGGACTCGAAAAAAATATTTTATGGGGTTTTTTGGGGTTATGTCAGAACCCTGACGTGCTGGGGTTTTTTGGACCTCAGATTCGGATTCAGCAACCCCAAAAATATATAGTAAACATGGTCTGACCTCCAGACCTGAAAAACGATTTTTTATCAGTTTTTTTGAGGTTATGTCACAACCCTGATGTGCTGGGGTTTTTTGAACCTTGGATTCGGATTCAGCGACCCCAAAAACCTGTAGTAAACATGGTCTGACCTTCAGACCCGAAAAAAGATTTTTTTTGTGCGGCACGCGTTAGAAAGAAGGCAGTTCATGTATCATTGGCGAGAGTGTGTGCGCAAAAAAAGCCGAGGCTGTGTAATTTCAAATTTGCTGGAGGTTGTGAATGTCATTAGTGCAACTTCACACGCCAACTGCGCAACGAGATATAAATCTTAGAAAATATATTTTCCTTTAGAATACACGTTGAATTATTTTAACTTCCTTTGAGTATTTTGCATTCAGAAGAATTCAAACGAATTCAATCCTTTTAAAGTTTCTTTAAATTCTCTTGAAATGGTGACAATACACCGTGAATTACTTAGAATTTCTCCAAGTCTTTTGTATTCTCTATATATTCTCTTAAATTCTCTGAATTATTTTGAATTCTCTTAAATTTTCTCAAATATTTGGACTTCTCTAAATTCTTTTAAAATCTCCTTAGGGGCTGTCCATAAATCTCGTGAAGCGTTTTTCCTTTGTTTACATAAAGATGAGAATAAAATTTTCCTGAAATGAAAAATGATACAACGATATAAATAAAAGAAAACGCGTCATGAGATTTATGGACGGCCCCTTATTCTTTTGGATTATCTGAATTCTCTGAAGCCTTTTGAATTCGGTGAATTGTTTTGATTCTCGGAATTCTTCTAAATTCTTGGAATTCTGCAGAATTATTTGAATTTTTCTAAACACTTCAAACTGTCCTGAATTTGTTGAATTCTGACGAGACCACTGAATTCTATAAAAAAAATTAAAGTTCTATTGGGATCTTTACAACAAACCATGCTTATTCATAATTTCTCCAGGTCTTTTATATTCTTCGAATTCTTCTGGATTCTCTTAATTCTTGTGGATTCTGTCAATTCTCTAAAATTCTGTGAACTCTTTTGATTCACCCAAAATATTTGGTTGAATGAAGAAAATTTTGGTTGAATCAACCCTAGAATATGGTTATTATATGGACAACAAAATATTCGGTTCACCGAACAAAATTGTTTGGTTAGTAAAATTTGGTTGATTATACCATATCCGTCGATTGATCCATGCAAATATTTTTGTTGATCCCAGTAAAACTTTTGATTAATTCAAGCAAATATTCTCCCTAATCCAAGAGAATATTTTAGCTAATTTAAATAAGTGCTTTTTTTTTGGTCTAAGAAATGATTTTGGATTTGTATGAATTATTTAGTAGTTCATTTAACTACTAAATATCACAAGACTAGACAATTCCACAGCAAGTCATGTGCAATATAACTTGTGCAGGACCATTTGTTTATTTGATTCAAAAAATCGTTCTGTTGTTTTATGAAAAACTTAATCACGTATTTTCTTAATCGCTTAATCCCAATTGATTCTGTTTCCCGATCACTTATTTTGATAAGGATACGTGCGTCGCTTTTAGGATGCCTTTAAGAAAATATTTTGTATGAATTACACAATCTTTTGCTTAATTCTAGTAAAATTCTCTTTTAAATTATTTTGTAGATCCAACCAAAACGTTTTGTTAAATCAGTAAAATATTTTTTTAAATCAACAAAAATAAAAAAAAAAATAAAATAAATCAGAACAGAAGAAGAGAACAAAATACAAAACTACTTTGAAGGAATTATGAAACTATTAAATAAACAGTTGAAGGAAAGTAAGAGTACAGAGTTTGCCAGCATGAGAAACAGCAAAGGTGAAATGCTATATGATATAGACGAGATAGTAGACGCTTTAAAAGCCTCCTTTAAAGAACTATTAGGAGGTGAAGATATAGGACAACAAAACTGCGACATAGAACATAATGCATTAGGAAACCCAATTGAAAAAGTCTGTGTCACTGAGGTCCGAGACATAATTAAGAACTTGAAAAACGGTAAAGGGAGATAAAAGCAACTGCAGTAATTACAGAGGTATCAGCCTACTAAGTACCGTAAGTAAAATATACTCAAAAATACTTATTCGTAGGGCAATGGAAATCACAGAAGAAAAGATATGGGAAGTCCAAAGTGGTTTTATGCCAGGAAGATCATGTACAGATCAGATATTTAGCCTAAGAAAAATCACAGAAAAAAGCTTGAGAGTAGGAAAGAAAGTTTTCTGGGCATTTATTGACCTAGAAAAAGCATTCGACAAAGTAAATAGAAATAAACTTTGGGAAGTCCATAAAGAGTACGAAGTAAATGGAGGGCTCCTACAAGCAATAAAAACAATATATACAGGTAGTAAAGCGAGTGTAAGGGTAAATGGGAAACTGAGTGACTGGTTCGATATTATGCAAGGCGTGAAACAAGGATGCGTTATGTCCTCGTGGCTATTTATCATATTCATGGATAAGTGTCTAAGAACTGCACTCTTCGACGAAGAAGGTGTAAATCTCCAAACAGTCAAGGTACGTGGATTAGCTTTCGCAGATGACAAGATTGTTATGGCAGAATCAGTCGAGGACTTGCAAAGAATGTTGAATAAACTTAATACAAGCATGAAAAACATGGAACTCAAAATTAACGTAAATAAAACAAAAATCATGGTGTTTGAAGGAAAAAGTGAGAAAACAATATGCAACATTGTCCTAAATGATGAGAGATTAGAACAAGTTGACAAGTACGTATATCTAGGTAGTCTATTCACTAGCGACGGAAAAATAGATGGGGAGTTAGATAGGGGCATAAATAAGGGTAAGCAGGTTATCGGTAGAGCAGGGTCCATCCTAACAAATAAAAACATATGAAAAAAAGCTAAAATGGCCATACATAATTCTATATTCGTACCGACTGTACTATACGGTAGCGAGACATGGACCTGTCAAGAAAAGGACAGGAGTAAAATTAACGCGATCGGCATGAAACCTCTGCGCATAATATGCGGGAAAACACTGATGGACAAAGTCCGAAACGAGACAATCCTCAAAGAATGTGGTACAGGAGAAACACTAGTTGACATATGGGAAAGAAATCAGTTAAGATGGTTCGGACATGTTGAAAGAATGAAAGATGAACGACTGCACAAACAAGTGTATAAAGGTAAAGTAAATGGCAGAATGCCCAGAGGTAGACCGCCGAAAGAATGGTTAGAATCTGTAAATGAGACATTAATCCGTAGAGACATAAAAAGCCATAGAAACACAAGAGCTTGCATGAAAAAATGCATGGACGTGAATGAAGCTAGAGTAGTATGCCAGGACAGAAAAGTGTGGCGACAAATAGTTTGTAAACAGAGTGACAGTAGAATCAATGACGCCTGAAACAAAGACCTTGGATACTAATGGGCCCAAGTGGAGAAACATACATAACAATTTTGTGAGGCTCTTCACTTGGGGTGATTGCTAGAGAGACTGATCAGCAACCTGGGTCGGAGCAGTGTTGCGGAATAAAGTGTCATTTAAATAAATAACACGAGAATTCCAGATCAATCTAAAATATCTATACCTAACACTTATATACCTATCTACCTCATACCTATATACCTACCTACCTTATACCTATATACCCATATACACACTACTATTTTCCAACCGAGCAAGTAACGCCTACCCCGAAAGGGCTTAATGGTATAATAATAATAATAATAATAAGAAACAAAACGATTCAACAAAAAACTTTGATTGATTGTTGCAACAAAAATTTGGTAAACTGAACCAAAATTTTGTTCATTTACCATATTTTGTTATGGAATCAACCGAATGCGGCCAAAAAAAAGATTTTGTTGAATGAAGACAATTTTTTTTCTGGACGTTCTCTGAATTATTCTATATGCTTTTAATTCTGCTGAACTCTACAAACTGTTCTGAATTTTTGTAATTCTCATGAGACTGATGAATTTTTTGATCGATTTTTGGTTACACTGAAATCAATAGAATAATATATTCTTATTTCAGTTCTAATTCAACTGCAATTAGTAATTTAATTGTACCTCACTTGTACATGCATGAACGAAAAATGTCTAATCAATTTTTGTTTGGGGCGCATTTTGAACTGTGGACACACCTTTAAAGAATTTTGTATGACGCCCTTACCAATAGTTTTCATATGATGTTATCTATTTTTCCCTGATTAAAGAACAAAATTAAAAGCGTCGTCAAACGTTGTCGAACAGGATCTTCGTCTCAGATAAAAATCCTACCCAAAAAAAGTATCTTGGAAACTTTTGATACATGCGTGCAAAACTAAAGATTGATTCAGTCCTAATTAGATGCCTAGTTATTGCAATTAAGTTATTTAATTACCCCTGGGAACGAGATAAAACGGACCAATGTTTTTTGAGCTTTTACGAGTAAGTAAGCGGATTCCCGGCATAAATGCCACCCGAAATAATTCCTTACTTTCAGTCGCATCATGCGAATTGATGTTTCCAATGTTTTTTGGGTAGCTTTTTGATAAAGGAATATAACATATAAGGTCTCATTTTAATGACAAAGTCTTATCTATTTTTAAAATGAGGCCAAATGCCAAAAAATTTAAACATTATTTACACTTCCAATTATTTTCAGAAAATAATGCATTACATCCCGTGGCTGATTAGAATTGATCTTTTAACAGTATTTTAAGTAGTTCTTCAAACAGGGAAGACAGCAGACAAAGTCTCATTTTGACGACAAACGCTTATCCATTTTTTAAAAGGGGCCCAAGGTCAGCAGAGTTGAGAATTATTAAAACTTCTCTTCACTTTTTAAAAATAAAGCTTCACTTTCAGTGGGATGATTGAAATTTCTATTTTCAAACATTTTTTCGTAGGTTTTTGATCATGGAAGATAACAGAGAAGGTATCATTCTGACAACTCTTACTTTTTCAAAATGTTTTTTCGGTATTTTTTCAAAAATAGAAGCCAACAGACAAGCTCACATTTTGACGGCAAACTCTTATCTATTTTAAAAATGAAGCCAAATGCACAAAATTTAGAAATTATTTACACTTCTCAGGATTTTGAGACAATAATGCCTTACTTCCGGTGGCATGTTTTTTCTATTACGAAAAACTCTTATCCATTATTTCAGAGTGAAGTTGCAAGAGATAGCCGACATCCTAGAGATATCAAAAGGCACCGTGTTCAAAATTGTGCATGAAAATTGCGTATGACAAAACTTTTTTCCAAGTGCGTGCCGCGTTTGCGTTGCTACCTCAATTGGACGACCTGGGCGCTCCGCGTCTTCGGTGTTTGTTCGACCGCGTTTAAAATCTACCTACCATCGGCAAATGGTTGTTTTCGATGGGCACTTTTCCCGGTAACACTTTTCAAGCCATTGCTGAGCTTGAACGGTATTTTTCCCCATTAAAAAAACAGTGATTAACACACGTAACTCGCTTTTATCCATTGTTTAAACAAAAATAAATGTAGCGTCACTTAACCTTCAATATCTCGACAACGAATGAACCGAATCTCATGACATTTTTACACGTATCTTTTAAAGATTGGTACTACCGAAAAACAAAGTGGCATGGCATTGGCGGCGCCATATGTGTATCAGTCCCGTGACTTAATGACTCATGTGTTAGGTGACTCGTTCGCCGTTTGCTGCGACACGTGGTTCGAGACGCCATGCTATGGGTGTGGTGTTTTATTTCGCAGGCGGTCTTCTAATCCTTATAGCGGTCGGATTACATTCCTCCAGCCGGCGGCCATCATGATTAGGGAAGTCGCTGTGTGCAGTTGTGGTTTCACTTGCTTATCAGCTCTCATTCTCCATCTTGTTCGAATCAGCGGCGTTCCTTTTAGTCATGCAGGCGGAGTCTCGCTTCTGAGGTATTGTCTAACTCACTGCGGGCGTTTATGTCACTCCTGCAGGCCCGGGTTAAGAAAACTTAGGAGAAAAAATTCCGCGAACATCTCCTCGACAAGAGGATGCACGGCATCTTCCACAGAAATGTGGAAGATCAGTCAATGTCATATGAGCTAACGTTTGCTTTCCTTAAATCACCCGGATTGAAGTCGGGCATTTTTCATTTTGGCATGTCAAGACGGTGTCATTTCCACTCTAGCATACCGTCGCCACATTTTGAGTCAAGACATTCCCGAAGATAGCTGCAGAGCGTGTCATGCACCCCCCGAGCATCTAGGGCACATACTATCTAGTTGTCCAACTCATGCGGGAACGACCTACATCCAAAGGCACAATGCGGCACTAAGAGTGCTTTATTACTATCTCTGTCACTCTTACGGCATTAGCCCAAATACTGCTCCGCTAAACGCTCCTAGGGAAATATAGTAAATTTTCGAAAATGAGAAGTGCCGCATATACTGGAACTTCATATTCTCGGCAATTGTTTCTGTTGCGCACTCGAGGGCTGACATAGTTCTCTTTGACTTTCAGAAACGAACCATGTTCGTTATCGAATTTTCGGCACCAGCTGGCAAAAACGTCATAGCCAAGGAGAAAGAAAAGGAAGAGAGGTATACAGACCTTATAAAGAAGTTGCGACGGTTATACCCGGAATATTCTGTTAAGGTAATCGTCTTGATCAACGGCGCTCTTTGAGGTGCCAAGGTTTCACTGGGTGCACGAGACTTTGGCCGGTTCATCGTATTGATTTCGTCGCAGACTGTAACCACCTATCTCACGGTCGTGAGACGTGGTTACAGCTGAAATTGTACCGCGATTTCGCTGGGAGCAAGTGCAATTTTTCAGATTTCAGATTAATCCTGCGGTTGTCCCTTATATATATATATATATATATATATATATATATATATATATATATAGTTAAAAGTTTGTCATAAAGACAACCGCAGGATTTCGCCGGGAGCGGGTGCTAATCTGAAAAATTGCACCCGCTCCAATGGTTACAGTCTGCGACGAACTCAATACGATGATCCGGCAAAAATCTCGTGCACCCTGAGGACACGGAGCGACCCAAGGACGACCGCCTTCTGCATTTTCCCCGCAAGTGTCTCAGCATTTTGTTGACACGCAGGGATGCTTTTCAGGCTATTAACCAGTGAAACCTTAGCACCTCCAAGAGCGCCGATGATCAAGTCGATTAGCTTAACAGAATATTCCGGGTATAACCGTCGCAACTCCCTTATAAGGTCTTTATACCTCTCTTTCTTTTCTTTCTCCTTGGCTGTGACGTTTTTGTCAGCTGGTGCCGAAAATTCGATAACGAACATGGTTCATTTCTCGAAGTCAAGGAGAACTATGTCAGGCCTCAAGTGCGCAACAGAAACAATTGTCGAGAAAAAGAAGTTCCAGTATATACGGCACTTCCCATTTTCGACAATTGACTCTAATTCTCCAGGAGCATTTAGCGGAGCGGAAAAAGGGGCTAATGCCGTGAGAGTGACAGAGATGGTAATAAAGCACTTATAGTGCCGCAGTGTGGCTTTGGATGTAGTTTGTTCCCGCATGAGTTGGACAACTAGATAGTATGTGTCCTAGATGCTCGGGGTGTGCATGACACCCTCTGCAGCTATCATCGGGAATGTCTTGGCTCAAAATGTGGAGACGGTATGCTAGAGTGGAAATGACACCGTCTTGACATGCCAAAATAAAGCCCTCCGTGCCCGACTTCAATCCGGGTGATCTAAGGAAAGCAAACCTTAGCTCATACGACATCGACTGATCTTCCACATTTCTGTGGAACATGCCGTGCATCCTCTTGTCGAGGAGCTGTTCGTGGAAGTTTTTCTCCTGTGCTTTCTTAATCCGGGCCTTCGGGAGTCAGTATTCAAGATGGATAAGATTTGATGCATTTTGCTCACGCCTAATATTGAAGTCAAGGCCGAGTGTTACAGCAACCTCCTCCGCTTCTTTGTACAGAAACGCCCCTTTGCCCACTTCTTTGTGTTTCCTGACCATTTTAAGAAGAGGGTCTTGTCCATTTGCGACCATCTGTGCTGTACTCAGAATAATCCTGTTGTGAAGACATTCAAGATTCAGTATTCCGCGACCACCTTGACGGCGTGAGATGTAAAGTCGTGGAACAGAAGACTTAAGGTGCATGCTTTTGTTCATGTGCATAACCTTTCGGGACCCGATATCGAGGGATCTGAGCTCGTCCTTCGTCCATGGAACTACTCCAAATGAATAGAGTACTACGGGGACGGCAAGCATGTTCGTTGCAGATACTTTGTTCCTCGTCGACAGTTCGGAAGACCATATCCGTCGGATGAGACGTTTGTATCTGCATCGGAGAGTATCCTTTATAGATGTCACGTCCTGAATGCGGCTCTGTGGCACGCCCAGGTATGTATAGGTCTCTCCAGCGCAAAGGTGTCGTATAGCGCTTCTGTCAACGAGCTCAGGATCTTCGGGGATGACGTTAAGTTTTCCTTTCTTCAAATTAACCTTGGCGCATTTCTCTAACCCGAACTCCATTCCAATCTCTTGAGTGTACTCTTTGACAATTTTTAGAGCTGGATGTAGTTTCTCTTGATTCCTAGCATAGATCTTAAGATCATTCATGTAAAATACATGAGTGACCTTATGTTTTCGGTTTCCAAGTTTGCCGCAGAGATACCCTTCGGAATGGCGAATTGCGAGAGATACTGGCAATAATTTGAGTCAAAAGAGGAGAGGGCTCATGGTGTCGCCCTGAAACACACCTCTCTGAAAGGTGATACTGTTAGTGATCACACGATGTTTTCCAGATGAGATAGTAAATCTGGTTTTCCAATGCGGCATTAATGTCTCTATGCATCTCACGATGTGTGGATGAACCTTTAAGCTTTCCAACAGACAGATGATAAGTCTATGGGAGGTTCAATCGAAAGTTTTCCGGTAATCAATCCAGGCCATCGATAGCAATCGCTGATAGGATGCTGCTTCATTACAGACACATCTATCGATGAACAAGTCCGCTTATGAATACGTCCACTTAAAAGTAATGAGAAAGGTGCACAAGCTCCCGAAAACAATAGAGTCGAAAGAAGATACTGACAATATCATCAGCTTCGAAGAGTTTTGCGACAACCTCATAAAATCTGAGGAGGAATGTCCATCAATCACTGCCGAAGAGGTGAAAAAAGCACGTAGAGGCACGAAGAACTTTTCCGCTGCTGGACCAGATGTATCAATAACTTTTGGTGGAAGAAGTTTACTTTTACACGCACAATCATTTAAAGGGGCTAAAAATGGTTCAACATTCGGATATTTATCCTCAAGAGCCGCTAGAGCTCCTGATTTAAGGAGAATAACTCTATCGAAAAATTCGCTAACCTTTTCCTCTCGATTCATTCGAATAGTCGTGATTTCATGTAAATACCATGAATAAGTTTTTCGGGGTTCGAATCGCTGTTTCAGGTGTTTAATTAAATCATTAAGAGTCGTGAAAGTTTTTCCATGAATACTGTCTCGGGCGGCTCCTTTTAACCGAGCTAAAACCGCTTTAAGGTACTGTGTTTAACAGTTAACTGGCACTGATGATTCGCCGTTTATAATATCTTGTATGAAGTCTCTAATGGGCATGTTTTTTCCGTCATAGCTAGGGATGTTTACAACCCCTTGTTGTACGGCGAAACACTCTCTCTGCCATGGATGCCATCATGGCTTTACTGATGGTACGATTAATATCGCCAGTAAATTGAGTTTGATTGGGATCATTAGGCATTTTGTATTGTTTTTGTTCCGAAATGAGAGTGTATTACAGGAGAAATTCAAAATTAATTGTTTTAAATTAGTAATTTCAATCAATAATAATTTTTAGTATTTGGAAGTTTATTTGTTTATTGTTTTGGATGGTTAGACAGGTATTCGCTTTTAACCATTGTTAAAATTTGAACCTCTTATGGGAAATGACTCTATTCTAAGGGTTTTATATTCAAAAGGATTGGATATCTGTTATGGAAAAGTTTTTATTGATCACGAGCGGCCAAAAGCTTCGCTGTAACGTAAGTGAAAGGTCTGATCGTAAACGCGTACCTATCACTAGCAAGGGACTGCCTCCGCCGTCCAGTGGTTAGGTACAGTAAATGCTAGATGAGCACTCTTCGCTCAGAGATGAATAGAGGACTATCGTCTATATAAATGAAAAACCTGAAAAGTTCAGTGTCTATGTGCTGTATCTGGCTCTGCAATGACAGCATGAGCTATCACATAATGGACAATGACAACAATTTAATGATATGTATGACCTGAATCGCGTCTGGTTAAAAGCACATAGCTTTTAAGTAAGCTAGAAAATTTGAGTTAAAATTCGGCCAAATTTCTTTTATTTATCGAAGAAACTTAGGAATATATCAATTTAATTGTTTCAAAAATGATCTACCCACTATACCAGAAATCTCTGTTGGAATTTCCGAGGTTATGACGTTAAAATCAACAATTTTATTTAATATTGGAATTTGAACTGTGCCAATTGTTGATAATGAATTTTTTTTTGTCAAATCAGAATTTTCGAATGGTTAATTTCAATAAAGGGTGATAACTTATTCAATTGAATCAAATTATTGTTTAAAGATGGGCCGTACACCAAATCACCTATGTTAACTTTAAAGTAGTTTGTGTGGACTGAAATTATCGTTTGGGACTTTTGTTTATTTATAAGCTGTAATAGATAATCAGACATTCGCCTTTACTGTTTATCTAAGGTTAAAGGTTCTTTAAATAAGTGATTCGTAAGAACTCCTTTCTAAAAAAGTGTAACTCTGTCTATGAGTGGATTAAGTATCCCTCATACAATGTTTGACTCGGTAATGAACAAAGAATCGATAATCAGTTTAGAAACTTTCCTTTTGGTTCAGAAATGAAATGATATTTGTGTCTATCAGATGAAATAATGTTCGTCACAAAGTAAGTGAATTGTCCGACTGCATATGCACGTTGATCACTAACCAGGAGTTGCGTCCGTTATACAGTGGAAAAAGACAGTAAAGGTTAGACAAGTAAACTTCGAAAAGAACGAATAAAAGAGTCCGTGTTTTATGAAAAGTTCTGCAGCGATAGTTCGGGCTATCATTGAATGTATAAAATTATTATGATAATAAGAATTCCATCTACGGGTGATCAATCTGTAAATGAAGAAAACTCACAATGGATTGCGACTTGTTTTTGCTAAAATGTAAAGATTTTGAATAAAATTGAAGTATAATCCTGTATCGAATTAAATGTTAGGCCAGTTTATGGTCAGGAACAGGCTCATAAATACTTCAAAATTATAAAAGTTGAATTTTTTAATTATTTGCATGGTTTAAATGTCGAAAAGGTCAGAATTTTTAAATTGATTAATTTTCTAACCCCTTGATCCTCCTTTAGATAGGATTTCCACACGATTGTGGTTTATTTAGGCTTTGCAAGTTGCAGATTTAAAACTCCAAATCTCACTTGTACAATCCTGCTACAAGGAGTACATACAAGGTTAATTCAGGGTATTTCGTAGGATTATTAACGATGGCAGAGCTTGCGAGCACGCGAAGTATACCAACGCCTATCATGCACTTCGAACTTTGCTTTGCCCCGAAGGTGACCGTGCAATGTATCTAAGAAGGACTTATACCCTCGAGTCCCGATGAAATAGCTATCTTAAAACTACACTGAAGTTAAATTGTTAATAAAAACACTGAATTTAAACGGAAGTGACAATCCCTTCTTGTTTGTGTGTTTGCGTGTCACATATCAGCCCTACGCGGACTGTGTCAGATTACAGTGTTTAAATGAGTGAGAGATAGTTGCTTTAACAATTAGTTTATTATAAAGAATAAGAACAGAGTTAAGAGTTACATAAAATAAACTTACGTGTACCTTTCTACGCTTGAAAGGGCAAGAGGGAGTTGCTTTGTCGATTGGATTTCCGTGTATAATGTAAAACACCGACGAAATTCTACCGGATGATTGTGTGATTCACTTGGAAGTGTCTCAAGTAGTGAAAAGATGCACAAGCACTTTTCACTAGTTGTAGTGTGATACACGGTCCTAAACAGCTACCGAATCCACACTGAGTTCTTTTCGCGGATGTATAACACTGCGGACTTACCCGGAAATTGACTCATACGACGACCCAAAGTCCTAGCCGAAGGGACTTAGTTCAAGACTCGAACGCGTTAACTATTTTAAATTGAACTTGAAAGTACGCGACTTAATCAGAGTGTTTCTTCGGTCACAATGAGATAAAAGCAGTAACTTTGTCAAAGTGATTCGTTATTCGTAGATCGAAGTGAACAGTATGACTGCCGAAAACGTAAGACGATTGACAAGGGTGGCTCTGGGGTTTATATACGCTGGGTACAAGCCAGAAGTCACGTACTGTCACAAAAACGTGGTTTGGCACGCTCGATGACAAAATTGTGGTATAGCACGTTCCTCTATAATTCAGCGAGATGTCATTTGATACGCGCGACTCTCGATATTGAATAAAGATTCTAAATGCTACTTATCTGTGTTTTAGTGTTGCCGCCGAGCGAGAAATCCCGGGAAACGAGACGGGACGAGACGAGTCATACCTGGTGTCTCGGTATTTCTCGTCTCGTTTTGTCTCGTCTCATTTTTACTCGTCTCGTGGCGTCCTTACTCGTTTCTCGCCTCGGTTTTTCCGTGAAATGCGACAGATGTGCGCTAGCAGAGCGGACAGCTCGCGGGAGCGTTCTTTTGCCACTCTGACGCGCTAATGCTAATTAGCGTTCTTTAATGGCCAACGGTCATACCACGCTGAAAAACCCAGTTCTCGTCAGATCACTGAAGTTAACCGGCGTTGGACGCTGTTAGTACTTGGATGGGTGACCATACAAGAATACTGACATGAGTGCTGTTGGCACATCGTGGGTGTGGTGAGCCCACACTTGTAGTTATTTATAACTACAAGAAAAACCTAGAAACACTACCCGAATCGGGTAGTGTCACGCCTACCCTGAAAGGGAAATGGTTTAATGGTATACAATGAATAGCTAAAGTCGAAATCTGATTACATATTATACTTGTTTGTCCATTACTGATTAATTTGATAACAAACACGACTATGTCACGATTTTTTCGAAAATTTAACTTCACTGTATTAGTATTTTGTTTTCTTCTTATTAATAGTTCATTTTGCCAATTATAACCACAGAATACATGGAAGAGAAATGTAAAAAGACAGGTATATTTTCAAGTCCTTTGGAGTTTAAAGAATTTAACACTAATTTCATTTTGTACATTTTAAAGTGGAATTTTAAAATTTTGTGACGTCTAATTTCTAAGGATGGTAAATAAAATATATTTGTCGGGACATCAACAAAATTGAAAGTGCGTTGCAGTTGGGCGAAGCCGAAATGAGAGTCAAGAATTTTTTTATCGCAGTCTTGGACTAATCGTGAATGTGAGTTTTGTTTCTTAATCTGCATAATATGCTTCATTTCCACAATTTTTTTAAAAGGACCTGAAAATGAAATAATTTTTTCAAGCATTGAATAACTTTCTTACGTTCAAAATATACTTCAAAAAAGCGTTTTTTATATTAACTCGTCCTTCTTAACGATCTGATCTTTTCAATTTCTCTGAAAGTACATTTTGAACATAAAAAAGTTTTTCCATGCTAAAAAAAATATTCGTAATTTTTAGAGCTTTTATATTTTTTTCATTTTCAGAACTCCATACAAAAAAATTAATTTTACCCATATGAACTCAAATAAAACACCTGACAATTTTAAAAATTGGGCATATTATGCAGATTAAGAAACAAAAGTAACATGCGCGATTTTTCCAAAACTCTGCGTTATAAGGGACCCGAAAGGAAAATTTTCAGTGCTAATGCGTGTCTGAATTATACAAATTTTTATATACATGAATATTCAAATATACATACCTGACTAAACAAATATAGATACATGAATGTTTTACGGGTGAACTATAAAATCGACTGTGTGATGATCATATGAGTTTCTGGGTATTATTAGTGACTGATTTAATACTTTTTACACATTCCAATTTCATACAATTTAAAAAATATGTAGTAGTCAAAGCGATTTAAGGACGTGCGCACTTTCGATTTTGTAAATGCCCCAACAAATATATTTTATTTACCAACCGTAGAAATTAGGTGCCAAAAAATTGTAAAATTCTACTTTGAATTATAAAAAATTAACTTAGTGTTAAATTCTTCAAACTCCAAATGACTTGAAAATATACCTATCTTCTTACCTTTCTGTTTCATATATTCTATTCTTATAATTGGCAAAATAAATGTTTAATAAAAACAAAATGACATACTAATAGAGTGAAGTTAAATCTTTGAAACAATCGAAACATAGTCGTGTTTGATATTAAGTTAATCAGTAATGAACAAAAAAGTATAATATGTAATCATATTTCAACTTTACCTATTCATTAAAGAACGCTAATTAGCATTAGCGCGTCAGAGTGGCAAAAGAACGCTCCCGCGAGCTGTCCGCTATGCTAGCGCACATCTGTCGCATTTTTCGGAAAAACCGAGGCGAGAACGAGTAAGGACGAGACGGGACGAGGAAGCATTTGACGAGACAAACCGAGTAATGCTCCCGGGAAAACGAGACGGAACCGAGTAATGAACGAGACGAAAGCGAGCCAGGCTCGGTATTTCTCGTCTCGGACGGCAACACTACTGTGTTTACATATCGTCGCCCTAAAGTTATGGTACGCCATGTCCCTCAACTGTCAAACTGAGAATTTGAGGTTCAAAGTTTAACCATAATATACTCTACAAAAACGTTGTCAAATGTCGAAATGAGTTTATCGGTAAAAAATAATGCATGATCAAGAACATATTAGCACAACTTTTAATACTATTATGAATGTATTTTAGCTGATGTGAAAAATTGGTTTTGGACATGGCGTAATATGAGATTCAAAAAATTCATTTTTCCTCAGAATTATGGTACGCCATGTCCACAAAATATTTATAAATGAACTATTTATATTGAAATTCTTAAGTAAAAAGTTTAACAGAATGATAGTTTACATTATTCTGATGTGTTACATACCTCGAATTAAATGAGTAATTCGCAAATTATTGACTTTTGAGTAATATTCCAATGGTTACTTTTAAGGTTAAATAGATTTTAAAAAATTGTTATTTCTCAAATTGGACTTAGGTTATCCATATAAAATATGCACTACGAAGTTGGCATTTTTCACTTATCGCAATGAAAAAGAGGACATGGCGTGATATAATTCTAACTTTTAATTAACGTCACTATTTTAATGAATAATTATAACAGCTGAGGAAATAAATTTCAGGGAAATATTTATTAAAAAACAAAGTTTAACCCTTACCGAGTCTAAAAATGATAATAGTTCAAAAATTTTAAAAAGTGGACATGGCGTAGTATAACTCTAGGGCGACGATATATCTAGTCAGACACTGTTGATTACTGTATTGTCTGACTATATACATGTTCTTTCACTTAATATTCAGGTTTTTCATTAATGTTGTAAAATATATCATTAAAATGATTGTTTTAGTTTTTAGTCACACGTGTGTACTTATATTCCTTATATTTGGATTTAACTTTGAACTTGTTACTTTTTAAATTGTTAAGATAAGACATTCGCATGGTAATGGATATAATTATAATTATCTCATAGCTGTAGAGTCTGTTTTGACCTAGGGTCTTGTCGTCTCGCCTTGACGGATCGACGACTCAATTAAAAAGAGGGATAAAATTTATCGAATTGCGCATTAATTTTTCCTGAAAATCAAAATTAAATGACACTGGGAGGTTATTAAAGAACACAGACATTTTTTGGGAAGGGAAAAAGCCTGGCTTGGCACAAAAAACCCTTGTTTATTTTGCATTTAAATGGAAGTTTCATGAATACACTGATTTTAACAATTCACGTGGTGTGGTGTTGGCATCACTCGCGCGACCTGAGTTTTCGTATCTTTTTGATTTAAGAGGCGCGGCTCTTTTGATAAATTCGGAGGCACGGCTCCTGATTCGTTTTAAGAGGCACGGCTCTTGTAATAGTTTGGAGGCGCGGCTCCTGTGACAGAGGTTTGTCACGATCGTGGGTATTAGATACCGCTCCTTTCTATGAGAGAAAGTTTATGTACGCACGGGAGCTCCACGCGGCACGAGTTGTCGTTAGAGACGAGAGTTAAGAACTGACTTGTTTTCCGTTAGGAGGCGTAGTGATACCAACACCGCTTGCTTCTACGGTGATATTCGAAACTTAAATTTAGGCGCGTAAATTAAATAGAAAAGTGAATGATAATCTTAATTTTAGTGTTGCGCGACGCAACAGAGTCTGCAACTACAGTCTCTCAATGATCGAGCATATGTTAACTTATCGGTATTCTCGGAGTTCTTATCCCTTCATGGTAATACTTTAAGTATCTTGTGGTTTCTATCTTACCGACCGTAGTGCAGTTACCATACTTAGGTTCAAACTCAGAGAATATCGGTAATGCTATTGCTTGTAGTTGATGGAGTTAGTCTGAAAGATGTGGGGTAAGATAGGTTGCGCCTAGCTAGGCGTTACATCAAATTTGGTAAAATTTCGGGATAGTGTATTACTCGTAGCCGCATGATTGAAATTGATTTTACAAAAGATTTTTAGGTATTTTTTCAAAAAGACAAGCCAACAGTCAAGGCCACATTTTGACGACAAACTCTTCTCT
Source organism: Andricus curvator (assembly GCA_932195095.1). NCBI lineage: Eukaryota > Metazoa > Arthropoda > Insecta > Hymenoptera > Cynipidae > Andricus > Andricus curvator. Next base: position 98,710 of record CAKNYM010045725.1, on the reverse strand, counting down.
ATTTTGAAACAGAGGCTAAATACCACCTAATTTGAAAATATTTACACTTATCGTGATTTTCAGAAAAGAATAGATTGATTCCAGGTGCGTGATTGAAAATGATGTTTAACATTTTTTTTGGGTAGTTTTTCAAACAGGGACGACAACTGACAAGGTCTCTTTTTTCAAGTACTTAATATATCCCTTTGCACTTCTCCTCTCACGGTATATTCACGCGCCCTCTGCGCCAAGCGTTCACGTTATATACCTTTCCTGTAACATCTTGATATCTTCCCTTTCCTTCCATCCCCAGTTCCCCATATCTCTGGCCAGTAGCCTTATACCGGCCATATCAGCGTATATAACAACCACGTTCTCCTTCTCGAATATTCTTTACCCTTGTTTTTCCTATTCCCTATGTCAGTTTTGGTACTCCTTCTACTCTTTCCTACATTTAGATTTAACTGTTTTCCATGAAAGTAGGGTAAGGAGGGGCAGCGCCGACCAGTTAACAGTCAATGATTTTTTTTAAAGTTAATAGGATGTGGAATTGATCCATTTTTTTTTCATTTCGAGTCCTACAGTATTGTACAACATATTTCTATAAGTAACAATTACATGAATAAAACAATGATTTAATAATTGAATTATTTCTGACAAGCTGTATTTCGTCGGCTTTGCCCCACACTGGAGGGCAAAGCCGACCGCAGCTTTTTATGAAAATCAAAACATCTGAAGATGGGAAAACATGATGTTTCGCGTCTGTGGTATTTTATGTATTGGAAAAATTGCCTTTAAACATATTCAGCAAGAAGAATAAGTTATTTTTAATAAAAATAGTGATAGCTGTGATATAACCTCTTATTCGTTGACATTTTACTAGAGACGGACTACGCGCAAAGGTTTCTACCGTACCAATACAAAACACCCGCTCTACCGACCGGATTGAAAATAATAATATATAATAGTTTCTTGCATGTAGCCCAGAAGATAAGTGGCTGTTCTACATTACCGATGACTTATCGACAAAACATATGATACGTTTATAAGCTAAGCACGTGTAAACTATTATTTTCGTCGGGCTTGCCCCACTGGTGAGGCCTCAATTATTTACGATATTAAATATACTTTGGACTTGTATTACGTTCAATTATTATAATGACATAATGTGATATTGTTTTATCTGTCAAAATATCAAATTTTCATACTGTAAGTATTGCCAGTAATGTCGAAAACTTTACATTTCTGCCAGCGAATCTTCCATTCTTTCGTTGTCAAAACTGTTTTCTGCATAATTTTTCTTTTACAACGTCAATTTTCAAGATTTCAGTAAGTAACGCTATCTCTATAATAAAATAGATGTATTCAATGCAAAGTAGAATTGAAATTGTTAAATAATAACGATGTTATATGCAAAGTCGCCTTTGCCCCACCGGTCGGCGCTGCCCCTCCTTACCCTATTGCTGCAATCATGTAATTAAGTCCACCATACCTTCTTCATCATCTGCCATCACCAATATATCGTCCGCGTATGCCAGTTTATGTATTTTCTTTTCCCATCCTAACTCGTTCCCATCCTTTTCTCTTCATTTCTTCTTCCCAGTCTGAGATTAACATCTTTAAAAAAGTGAGATCAGGGGAAAAACTGGTCTTACTCTTCTTACCAAAGCAGAAACGGTCCCTTACTTGCTCTGCTACCTTTACTCTGGTTTCTGTTTCTCTAAAAATGTCCGATACTCTTTTGTGAACCCCCCTCTTACCCACTTTCTCACTATAACTGTTTATATCTCGTCTAGATTCTATGACATATATGTTATCTATTATCCCCATTCCTTCCTAAACTGTGTTTGATCTGTTTTTGTTAACTTCTTTCTTTAGCCTATCCGATAAAACAGTTACATGTAACTTATACAACGTGAGCATTACCATCTCTTTCCTAGAATCTACAACCTCCTCCCCTTTTCCTTTTTTTACTGCCTGTACCAGCATCACTTCTTTTCATAAGTTTTGCCACCCCTCTCCCCTTCATACTCTGTTACACATTATCCATGCCTATTCCTTTAGGCGTTTACCCCCCAAATACTTCTTGTTCTGAATCCCTTTCCTCTTTGCTGCCGTGCCCTCGGTAATCCATTAAGCCGAGTACAAGTAACCCATCTCTCCCTGTCAAACTCCCTCTCCCCCTCCTCCCTCCATCACCATCTCCCTCTGTCTCTGACACTTCCTCTCCATCTCCCTCTCTATCACCATCTTCCTCTGTCTCTGACTCTCCCTCTACATCTCCCTCTCTATCACCATCTGTCTTTGTCTCTGACTCTCCCTCTCCATCTCCCTCAGTCTCTTCATCCGTCTCTATCCTTCTGTCTCCATCCCTGTCTCTCCATCTCCCTCTGTCTTTCTGTCTCCGTCTATTTCTGTCTTTGTCTGCGTCTCGCTCTACGTTGTTAGGATAGATTCAAGTCGAATCAATAGGATTATTGCAATTCAAAATTCTTTGAAGATAAAAATAAATTATTATTATGAGAAAAAATATGTTTTTGCATTCGATTCGGAAAGAAATTTGAAACATTCAGAAAGATTAAAGTAATGAGTCATTCGAAAAAATTTTGAATGAGTTAACTAGCGGGACATTCGGAAATAGTCGGAAAGAAGGCGGAGAGTGGGAAATTCGGAAAAACTGGGAAAGGTTCGGTAAGTGTGACAGCTCGAAGTTCGGAAAGAAATCAGAAGCAAAGTTCATATACAACTCGGAAAGGCTCGGAACGGATCCTCTTTCCGAACTCTTGCCGTATCCTTTCCCAAATATTTAAAAATCTTTCCGACGTTGTCGTTCCGAGCCTCTCCTTTGTTCGGATAATGCAAGTGACGCTTCTACAAGTACAGCACAGGGTAAATTATCTGTCATACCCACTTGAAAAAGTGGACGTACAAAAAGACGTAAAAAAGTACGTCAAAAAGGACGTACTAAAGGACGTTCCAAAGGACGTCCCAAATTGGGATACAAAATGACGTACTTTGGTATGTCCTTTGGTACCTTGCTTGGTACATCGTTTCTGACGTCATTGTTACGAATCAATACGCCTCCAAATAGTTTAATTAATTTTTGGAAAACTAAAAATCCTGGCAGTGTGGAGAATGGATTTTATTATTGTATCGCCGTAGGTACTCAGACAATCATTTGAGATTTCTCTCAAATATTTATTTTATTTTTATGTGGAATTTTATTTTTGACCTCTGCTTCCCCGGGAAGTACTTTTGCTATCGCCCTGATGGGTATAAGGGTCGATAAATAAATTGTTAATCTTGAATTTATTTACTTCTTAGAAACAACTCAAGTTTATTAATTTGAAACATGGTTGATGACATGAAATAAAATGAACTTAAACCTACCGCCTGACCTTCGAGCGTGAAGTGTCGACGGGCTATTCAGGAATTTTGTTATTTAAACGTCTATAATTTTGAAATCATTTCGCAATCAACTTCGTGGCGCAGGAGAGAGAGAGAGGGGGGGGGTGAGTAATCGAAATGTACCTTTTAGAGAAATTTTGAGTTTACACTTCTGACCTTTTGTTTGGATGCAGTCCTCTCTGATTTGGCTGTTATTTCTAATGTGTAACCAGAAACAACAGTCGCCACCGTCTTCACTCACACTCACACGCGACAGGTCGCGACCGCTGCCCCGCGGATTTTCACGATTTTGACACAATTTTACACAGTCTATTATTTCGGATCATTCCGGCTATACCTATGTGAACTTATTAATCGGGATGATTCAAACACAAGTCACTCGACTTTCTAGACCTTTGAATACATTATTATTCACTCCCGAACTGGACTTACCGAACTTCTTGATCGTACAAAAAGTTAACGGAGAATGCTATGGAGACTTGACTGCGATCAGTCTCGTCGAACTGTAGGTAGGGATTTTTGCAATTCCGAAATTTTTAGTCCTGCTGACTGCTGTGGGAACGACGGCAGGATGTGGCGTGACTTCAAAAATGCTGATGCTGATAAGGGATCGTCCATATATTACTTAAGACGTTTTTCTTTTGTTTATATCGTTAGACAGTCTGTTTTGTCACCGTCCTAATTATTATTTGGAACCTTTTTCTTCTATTAAAAATGTAATCTAATTGGTTTGGAGCCTCTCAAAAGAGAAAATTTTTTTGTTGAGGCTCATAATTTTGACAATTACTATAAAAATTTCGACATGAGAGTTAAATCTTCACCTTATGGAATCATAACATGATCGACTAAAAATGTATATTTTTGACACTACGTAAATTTTTTTTTTCAAACGAAAGAGATGGAAACTTTCCTGATGAAGGTCCGCAGTGAGAGCCGAAACGTAGAAAATAAAACGATTTTTCAACAACTATAATCGTATCTTATGTTTTTTTATTGATTGGACCGTAAGACCGAAGAAAGATAAGTTTTTAAACTTTCAAATTTTGAGTGATCCTGAATGTCTCGAAATATGGGTTCAATTTGTTCCGCCGTCAAGAGTAAAGGATGAACTTCTCCCCTCCTTACAGCGTGGATGACATTCATAATTCGATTTGCAGAACGAATGTACTCATCTATCCCAGCTTCGAAGACATGCAATACTCTGGTTAATGCAGATGTTAAACTGATATCGTGGATCTCCTGTCGGTCTTCATTCACCTTTTGAATGATTCGAAATAGTTGGTTACGAAACTGATCCCGTTGTTTTTCGTAGTCTCTAGCAACCTCGTGTATATTTTCTAGTTGTGATCGGATGATGTGTGTTTGCTTACTTATCAGATGGGATAGATTAGCTTGCGCATGGTCAAGCTTATTGATTTTTGAATCCATTTTCTTGTCCATGCCTGAAGGTAAATGGTCCGGTAGATTTTTACTGGTATGATACGACAGTTCGTCAGTTTCTTGCTCGATGTCTCTTCGAAGTCTTTCTGCAGCATCCAATTTGGGTTGTATGTGGTAGTCCGCGATAATTTTGCTGCAGTCCATTTCGTGCATCGGTCTGCAGTATTTTGCCAAAATACGAAGCCTTAGATGATCGAAGGGACGCAGAAGAAGGACAACAGATTCAGGAGATGGGGTAGAAAATACATTTCTATCTTTAATTCTGTGAAATTGTCGGTAGCAGTGAACGGATCTGAACAATGAACGATTCATTCATAAATCACAGGGCCATATGCGCTATCAGCAGACAATCACAATTTTTTCTAATTGTAAGTGACCAAAGACTTGTCGACGTGTCCGAGAAATCTCACGCAGATATATAAAGCAGTCAAGTGCTATTGAATGATGGCCAGGGGTGAAGATGAGAAGAATGAAGGATGAGAATGAAGTGCTGGAGCGATCACGCCGACTTCGTACAACATCATATATGATGATAATGGTTCGAAACCTTCATTGTTTCAAACGTAAGTTTACTTATTATGACGCCTGGCCAAATGACGGCTTTGGAAACTCATTTCAACCAACGAGTCATTCAATGTATGGAAGCTTCGGATGTTTGGCAAGAACCGTTAAAGTATTTTTAATGGTTTAATATGAGCTAATGCATCCTCTTGAATCATGGAAACATTTAAGGAGTTTCCCAAAGTTTATTAAATAAAAATATAATGTCATTGGCTGATGAATTAGAAATTCCTTTAAGGAATTGATTTCTTATGAGTATTGTGAATGATTTGATGTATGTTAAATTGCTTAGTGCTAATTATCAATCAGAAATGGCCCTACTGTGATATTTCCGATTGATAATATCCTTACTGGGTAAAGCACAATAATTCATCAGCAGTATGTGACTAAAAGCTTATCGGCATGTTTCGTAGTCTCGTACAATCGTCGGCCTCAAGGATCACATTATGATTTTCCGTGAAGCCCACTATGGTGTAAGTCCCAACAGTCCGTTTATAAAATTTATTTTTGCGGGCTTCTTTGAAAACAATTACTCTATCACCAATAGCGGCATTCAAATGCCGTGCTGTTTTATCATATCGCAATTTTGAACGTTCTTTAGCCTGAATCACATTCTTCGCAGCAATCCTTTGAATTTCATTCAGTCGAATGATCAAATCCCGAAGATAAGAACTGTATGTTTCTAATTTATCTACAGGTGGGAATGAGCTAGGTATTCGTGCTATTCGTCCGTAAACTAATTCAAACGGTGTGAAATTGGTAGATTCATGAACGGACGTGTTATATGCAAACATCGCAAAAGGCAACAATCGATCCCAATCATCAAAGCCCTCTGCATAGTGTTTTATGTAATCGGTGAGTACGATGTGACTACGCTCAAGCGAACCGTTAGTCTAGGGCCGAGATCCCGAAGTGGTTATTTGCTTAACCCCAAATATCTTTTCCAGCTTCCACAAAAGTTTGCTTATGAAGCTTCCTCCTCGATCCTTAAGGATACCACGAGATGCCTCGTACTGAACAAATAGGTGTTGTGCGACAGCATGAGCAACTGTTGTAGTTATTCAGTCTGGTATGGGCACTGCAATGCATACTTTTGAAAAGTTATCTTGCATGGTGAGTATGTGCCGATTACCACTGAGGGTGGTCGACAAATTGCCCACAATGTCTAGGGAAACCTTGTTGAACACTCCCAATGGAGTGCCGATTATCACCATAGGTTCGCGAGTGCACGGCCGTACCAGTTTGTTCTCTAGGCAACTTTTACAGTTTCTGATATAATCATGTACATCATTTCGTAAATTTGGCCAGGTATATCTTTCGCGTATCCGTCGGTATGTTTTTGTTACACCTTTATGTCCCTCAAGTATGTTATCATGATTTTCGGATATAATTTGAAGACGACTCTCCACTGGAGGAACCTTTAATTTTCCATAACATATTTTTATAACAGGCGGACCACCTCGGAATATGCCCGAAACTCCACCATCCTATTCTGTGGTAATGCACCCAACAGGTCGCCCGATTGGACTTCTTCCCAGTTAGTATCATCGAAATGATTCTGTTTGACAACTATTGAATAAACTCTGTATTTCCCAGAAGAGGTGACTAAAATTTGGCCCTTTTTGGTCGTTTTCCCCATAAGTCTTGAGGATTTACGTAATCTATTGCAGTTAGTAATTTAAAAATGACATTAACGGGCTCGCAATCTTCCGAAATAAAGTGTGCGTAATTATCGCGGCGTCAAGTTAATGGTTCAGTCCATTCGTGAAACATAGAGGGGGATGTAATTTTTTATTCTTTTCCTTTTGAAGGGTTATTGTTTTTTAATACTTCATTTACTTCTTCTTCTGAAGTAGTAGAGACGGGATCGAGATAAGGTATCTTCACATTAATGGATGATCGGGCCAGTACTCTTTCCTGATTTTTCTGATCCTCGCAGGCACAGATGATGATGGAGAAGACTCCTGCGTCATCCTAAGGGGCATTGGATTCTTCGTAGAATCATTATCTCCGTCGTCTGTCAAGGTAGCCTTTTGAGTTTTTAATGGAGCTCGTGTCGATTGGGCGAAAGGCGTGGTTACTATTGTTGTTGTTTGAAACAAGGAGCGTCGCGAGGGCTGCTGACCGAGTATGGGCGAATCCATAACTTCTGGCGCTTCTTTGAAGCGTACGATGCTCTTTCGACGTTCTCCTTCTATAGGAAGACGTTCGGTTTGTTGTTCGGCTTCTAAAACTGATTCCTTGTTATTTTTTTTTATTCAAATATTGTTGGAATGACTTTAAAAATTTATTTACTCGATCCTGCAAGGGATAATCTGTTCCCACGCAAGGATCCATAGTCTTTAGATAAAGTAGCGAATCCTGATCTTTTTCTCCCTCAGAAACCGCAGTGATATTTAATTGGACGGGTTCATCGGGATTTGCTTGATTTAAACCTTCATGATCCAAAAAATATGATTGGTGTTCTTTGATTGATTTATCAAGTTCGGCTACAGATTTTTGGATTGCCTTTTTCAGATTATGCGCTTCTGCCCTCTCTGCTGAGTGACCGGAAATGATCGGCACGCTATTTTCTTCATCAGGGCTGTCACTGTCATCACTGTCCACAGGATCATTCCCTTTTTCATTCTGCAAGTTATCTTCGGATTCCGACTCCTCGGAGCTTGATTCTGGGAATTCGCAGTATTCGAAGGGGATGATTTCCTGTGGTTGTATATCGAAGTTCATATAACATCGTTGTTTTTCACTATTCCCTCCCCTACGTAAATTACTTCCGGTTCTTCTACGCGGGGGAGATATCCCGCCGATAATTCCTGATTTGCCACGTCGATAGGTACTAGTTTTACACGTGCTTTTAGTTTTAAAATCCGAGAAAGGGGCTTAATTTCCTTTCGTAATTTCTTTCGGGCTAATTTTGATTTATTGTCAACGAAAGGTATCGGGGTAATGCGCCTTGATATAATCACTAGGGTGTTGTGTCTAAATGTCAACTGCGCTTGTTCCTAACGAATGTATGCGCGGCCGATTATTCCGTGGGCAGAGAGGAGAAGATCGTTGGGCACAACATGAAATTCCACGGAGTCGTCCAGTATTTTAATTAATATTGTTCCATGAGTACTAACTAATTTTTCAGTTATACCTGAGATCTGAATCAATTCGTCACTCACTGTTAGATGTCGCTGCAATGCCTGGAGCTTAATCAAATTTACGTGTGAACCCGGCTCTAACAACAACAAAACCCTTCCCTCACGAAACTCTCACGCGGCTAGTTGGATGACGGGAGAGTCTTCCTTTTGGTATCCTGTTCTGTAAACTCGTTTTGGTTTTCCAAAAATACTACTGTCTTGGGACGCTCTTTGAATATTGGACTCGTTGAGGCGTCCTGAGAACGAGCCTGCGAGTAGTTTAAAGGTGCAGGCTTAGGTGACATCGGTGTCGACCGGTGTTGTGGACTGGGGTGAGGCCAAGGAGCATTATTTGTTGTGTTATTCATTGCAGTGGGATATTGTACGGAAAAAGGATACTCGAAGTTGAGATGATATATTAAAGGATACTGAAATTGTGGTGGATATGGATGAGGGTACAGGGGAGGGTACAGGGGAGGTTGATTAGAAAAAGGCGAGGACTTGCATGTTGGTGGCGGAAGTGAGAACGTGTTTAGTGACAGGTGGTGAGAGAATTTTACGGATTTTATGTGGAAGGTGTGAGTGGAGTGTCAGGGTGGAAGCCGAGGAGGTGAGTAGGGTTGTGTGGGGTGAATTGGGGAGATAAAAAGAGAGTTTCAGCGTGGGTGTGAGGTGGGATTTAGTTGGATAGGGAAAGTGAGGTTAGGTTGGCAAGTAATCGGGGGAGTTCGTGGTCAGGAGTCTTGGGCTTTCGAGGGGTCGGGGGTGGTTCTCGCAGAGTTAGGGGATGTTAAGGGAGAGAAGGGGAGGGACTGTGAGGAATTGAAGAAAAAAAAGGGAAATAAAAGGAAAATTTGGCGGCGAAAGACGCCAACATTCTGCAGAGACATCTGTCGGTTGCGGAAGGTACTGCATGGAGAGGTCCCAGTTACCGTCGGTAGAGCGGGAGGTGGCCAGCGAGAGTACTGGCAGTGCTGGTAGCGAAACTGACGGGGAGGGAGTTTTCCACAAGCCACGACGACCAACAACGCGTCGCCCGGTGTCGAGCGGTGCGTCGGTGAGAGGGAGAAATCGGGACGGTGGCAACGAAGGAAGCGAGAAGGTAAGGGAGAGAGCGCCGAGCGCAAGTGACGGGGAGGATCTCTTGAAAAGGAAGAGAGACAGCCAAGAGAGGCCGGAGAAAAGCGAGGTCGAGAGCCCGTTTAAAAAAAGCGGGATAACAAGTAGGTCACCCCCCCAAAAAATGGAGGGAAAGTTGGAAAAGGAGGCTCGCGGGATGTTATTAGGCGAGATCAGGGGGCTGAGGGAGGACGTAAGGGGGACCAAGGAGCAGATGGAAGGCATGAGGGAGGACTTGAGAATCAGAGATGAGAAATGGGAAAAGGAGGTGAAAGAGCTGAAAGAGAGAGTAGATGGGTTAGAGAGGGAAAGAAAACAAAAAGAAGTTAAAATAAAACAGATGGAAGAGGAGATTAGGGTGTGGAAAGACAGGACGGAAAAAAGGCTTGAGAAGGTGGAGGGCAGGACGGAAATGGAAATAGGAGACGGGGGTAGCGGGGGCGAGATTAAAGGTATTTGGGAGAGGGTAGGGAATATGATAGACGAGAAAGTGGGAGAGCGTAGGAGTGAAAAGGAGCAGAGGGCGGATAGGGAAAGGATAAGGGCAATGGAGTTGAGAATGGAGAGAAAGGAGAAGGCGGACAGGAGAAATAATATTGTGGTAAGAGGGTTGAAGATGAAGAGCGGGAAAGAAAGGGAGGGCGTGGAAGCGCTGCTACAGAGCATAGGGTGGAAAAAAGGCAGGGTAGGGAAAGTTAAGTTGGAGGGGAGAAAGGAGAAAGAAGTGGCGGTTGTGGAGTTGGAGAGCTGGGAAGAAAAGTTGGGGGTAATGCGAAATAAAAATAGGATAAAGGATAAGGAAGTTTTCATCGATCACGACTTGACAAGAAAGGAAAGGGATGTACAGAGAATGCTGTACGACAGGGCTAGGAGGGAGAGGAGTGAAGGGAGATCGGCGAAGGTAGGATATCGGAAAATAAAAATAGACGAGAAAATTTGGGTGTGGGACGAGGAGAAAGAGGTGTTGAAGGAAGTGCAGGGGAATTTGTTTCGTAGGAAGTAGGGGGGTGGGGGTAATGCAGGGTAGACGAGTTGTGAAGGTGCTTTACTGGAACGTAGCAGGGGTAAAGAAGAAGGATGAGGAGTTCTGGAGGTATATCCAGGAATTTGATGTGGTAGGACTGGTGGAGACGTGGGTGGAAAGAAAGGAATGGGATAGATTAGAGCCAAAGCTGCTAAGGGGGTATAGGTGGAGACTCCAGGAGGCAATCAGAGTGAAGAAGAAAGGACGGGCTAGTGGGGGAATTATAACGGGGGTTAGAGATGGATTAGAGCAAGAAGCTCACGGAGAGGAAGAGGGGGAGGGAGTGCAAATGAGGAAAGTGAAGATAGGAAGGGTAAGCAGTAAGTTTGTGACAGTGTACAATAAGGATGGGATGGAAAGAATTAAAGAAAGGCTGGAGGACCTGTTAGGTGAAAGAGAGGTGGGTATGGTGGTACTAGGTGGGGACTTTAACGCGAGGATGGGGAGGGAAGGGGGCCTTTACAGGGAAGGGGAGAGCTTCGAAAGGAATTCGAAAGATAGGTTAATAAATAAGGAGGGGGAGATTCTAAGGGACTGGATGGAGGATAGAGGCTGGGCGGTGGCAAATGGTATGGCAACTGGGGACGAAGAGGGAGAATACACATACGTAGGTAAGGTGGGGGTGTCGGTAATAGATTATGTAGTTATGAATATGCAAGGGTGGGAGGAGATGGAGAGATTCGCAGTAGAAGAGAGGGTAGAGTCAGACCATCAGCCATTAGGGTTGTGGGTAAGGGGTGAGAGCGGCGGAAGGCAAGGTTGGGAAGAAGTGGCGACGGGGGAGAGGGTTAGCTGGACGAGGGAGGCG
>CAKNYM010045725.1:39730-76943 GCA_932195095.1 Andricus curvator | reverse complement strand
GAGAGATGGATCAGGGAGAATCAACAGTTTCTCGCTGACCCATCGCGCCTCTTCAGCGATCTACCTGTTTCTGTCAAAAATCCACCCAAGACCAAGGATGTAGAGACTTTTTGGAGAGAGGTGTACAAGATCCCGAAAACACTAGAGTTGAAAGAAGATACTGAAAATATCATCCGCTTCAAGGAGATTTGCGACAACCTCATAAAATCTGAGGAGGAATGTCCATCAATCACTGCCGAAGAGGTGAAAAAAGCACTTAGAGGCACGAAGAACTTTTCCGCTGCTGGACCAGATTGTATCAAGAACTTTTGGTGGAAGAAGTTTACTTTTACACACCAACATTTGGCCCGCATATTCACCTCATATTTAAAGTCGGAGACGCCCATTCCGCAGTGGCTGGTGTTAGGACGCACTATACTCCTGCCAAAAAAAGGCAACTTGTCCAACCCAGAGAATTACAGGCCAATAACTTGTTTGAACACGCTGGATAAGATCTTTACAGATGTCCTCAACAACAGGATTGTTCGACGAATTGAGCCTGTATGGCGAGAGATGTACGAACAACGTGGCTCGAAAAAAGGTGTAGCAGGCTGTCGAGAGAACCTGCTAATTGACATGTGTGTCTGTAAAGACGCTGCAGCCCATCAGCGCGTCCTGTCAATGGCCTGGATTGACTACCGGAAAGCTTTCGATTCAACCTCTCATAGACTTATCATCTGTCTGTTGGAAAGCTTGAAGGGATATCCACACATAGTGAGATGCATAGAGAGATTGATGCCTCTTTGGAAAACTATATTTACTATCTCATCTAGAAATTATCGTGTGACAACGAACAACGTCACCTTCCAGAGGGGCGTCTTTCAAGGTGATACCATGAGCCCTTTGCTTTTTTGCATCACACTTTTGCCTCTATCTCTCACACTACGAAATTCTCCTGGATACCTTTGTGGCGACACTAATCAGCGCGAGCATAAGTTCACTCATGTATTTTATATGGATGACCCGAAGATCTATGCCTCTGGTAGAAGCAAACTTCAAACTGCTATAAATATTGTCAAGAACTACACAGGAGAGATTGGGATGGACTTTGGCTTGGACAAGTGTGCCAAAATTTATCTGAAGAAAGGAAAGATTACTGGCGTTCCCAAGGACCCTGAGCTTGTGGATATAAGTGTTATCAGACATCTTAATGCTGGAGAGACCTATGCATACCTGGGCGTGCCTCAAAACCGCATTCAGGACGTAACATCAGTGAAGGAGTCTCTCCGAAGCAGATACAAGCATCTTCTTCGACAGATTTGGTCTTCCAATCTGCCGGCGTTGAACAAGGTATCTGCGACTAACATGCTTGCCGTCCCGGTTCTACTCTACTCGTTTGGGGTAGTTCAATGGACGAAGAACGAGCTTAAGGCCCTTGATGTCATTACACGTAAGATCATGCATATGCATAAAAGCTTGCATATCAATTCGTCAGTTGCGAATGGCAGAGATCCTCTCCTAAAGATGGTCAGGAACCACGAGATGATTGGCGAAGGAGCGTTCCTTTACAAAGCTGCGGAGCAAGCGGCCGAGACCCTTGGCCTGAATTTTAACATCAGAAGTGAGGAAAGTGCATTACTTCATCTAGATGTTTCACTTCTAAAAACCAAAGTGAAGAAACCAGAGGTTGAAAATTTTCACGAAGAGCTACTCGACAAGAAAATGCACGGAAACTTTCACAGAAACGTAGAAAAACAGTCCTTGTCGAAGGAGCAAACTTTTGCTTTCCTCAAATCATCAGGGCTTAATTCAGGTACAGAGGGGTTTATTTTCGCATGCCAGGACGGTGTCATTTCTACCTTAGCATACCGAGAGCGCATTTTATGTCAAGAAGTTCCCAGTGATAGGTGCAGAGCGTGTCATGCACACACTGAGTACCTAGAACACATACTATCAGGGTGTCCGACCCACGCGGGAACGACGTATATCTATAAACATAATGCGGCCCTAAGAGTGCTTTATTACCATCTTTGTCGCTCTTGCGGTGTTGGCCGCGACCCTGCCCTGCCGAACGCTCCAAAGGAGATAGAGTCGATTGTCCGAAACGAGAAGTGCCAAATTTTCTGGAACTACGATTTTCGGGCAGCAGTCTCCGTTGCGCACTCGAGGCCTGACATTGTTCTCCAAGACTTCGAGAAACGAACTATATTCATGATCGAATTCTCGGCTCCGTCCGAATACAACATCACTGCAAAGGAGAAAGAAAAAGAGGAGAGGTATGAAGGCCTTAAAAGAGAGCTACAACGACTGTACCCAAAATATTCGGTACAAGTAATTGTCCTTGTGATAGGTGCTCTCGGACGTGCGAAACTATCACTGGTTCGTAACCTTAAAGCCATACCCGCGTGCCAAAAATATGCCAAGGCACTTGCGAGATGGATGCAGAAAGCTGTCATCCTTGGGTCGCTTCGTATCCTCAAGACACACGAGGGTTTCGCCGGCCTCGTTGTGATTTCGTCGTTGCCTATGACCACCCATCTCACGGTTGTGAGACGTGGCCATGGGTGTGATTTACCGCGGTGCTACTGGAGGCTATTGACATTTTTTGGATGGCAGTTGCTCTTAGTGGGACCCTGCGGTGGTTGTTTAACTTTTTGTTTTTTTTGTTTTTTTGTTGTTTTTTATTTGTTAAATTATATATGTTATTAGAGTGCCAATGGGCTTACAGCGTATATTTTCTTTAAATTTAGCTACACGGTTTCCTGGCCTATGTACCAATCTATTAAACGTTAAACTAAAAAAAATCATCTTTAAGCACTTTTCTTCAAAAGGAAATGACTTCAGAAACGACGTACCAAAGGACGTACAAAAGGACGTACCAGAGTACGTCATTTTGTAAGCCAATTTGGGACGTCCTTTGGTACGTCCTTTCGTACGTCCTTTGGTACGTCCTTTGGTACGTCCTTTAGTACGTCCTTTTTTTAGTACTCTTTTACTTCCTTTGTACGTACTTTTTTACGTTCTTTTGTACGTCCACTTTTTGAAGTGGGCTTATAATACATTTTTTTACAATAAGAAAGGCAATTTTATGAAAAGAGGAGATACAGTAATTACAAATGAAAGTTGGGCAAGTGGAATATTAAAAATTTAGAAGTCAAACAGGCGTAGGTTCAGACGGAATCAGTGTTTAATAATGTTTTAAATAAAATTTTATTTACGTTCTGCCGAAAATAAGATTTGGAAAATACGGTCGTAGAAAGGACCATATATTTTCAATAAGGAAAAAACAGTGGGACCAACAGGAAAAAATTCGGAAAGCATCGGAATAAGCTATTTGCGAAACTGAGACATTTATTCGAGAATGAATCGGATAAGTTCACAATGAAGTAGACGCAGTGGGACACTTCCGAAAAAGATTGGAAAGACATCGGAAACCTTCGAAAGGTTTGGGCACAGAGAGACGTTTGGAAAGAAATCGGAAGCAAAGTGCACATACAATTCGGAAAGGCCCGGAACGGAACCTCTTTCCGACCTTTTCCGTTTGTTCCTACGATACTTAAGTAAAAAATTTTCTATTGAGCTTACAATTCAATAAATAATGTGTAGTTAAGTAAGAAGTAATTCTTTTTACAGTATTATTATGTGTTTTTATAATTTATGGTGTAAAATGTTTCTAGTCTCTTAAACGTATCTTAATGCGTTGCAAACTCAAGAATTGAAATTTCAAAAAATATTTTTGAAAGAAATTATTTCTAGGATCATCTCATGAAAATTTCATTTTAGACATTAGAAAAATGAAATGGGTTTGAACAGCAGAACTTACAAAAAAATAATTATAAAAGAAAAGGAGGTAGTCAGCAAAAAGAAAGAAATATAGTTCCTTCTGTTTTCACTCGATAATGAAGACTAAAAAAATGTGCATTGAAATCGCAACGATCAAACGAAGAAACGAATATAAGCGAAGTGGCCATTTTTCGGCCGCAAAGATTTCGTATTGAACCGGGTGGCTTTCCATTTGCACATTATTTTCAGCAGATAACAAGTTCTACTAGTGGATGAGTTTTGGACTAATTCAGAAATCAACAGATTATCTGGACGAATTTCAGTTTTCAGTTTAATTTCAGCGTATAACAAATATTTGTTGCGTATTAAATTTGGATTCATTCGGAGTCGTTTCGGAATCGCTGTATTTTTCAAGACAAAGGACCTCACACAAAATATGTGGAAAAGGCCATTCGCGCAAATGCTGAGAGTTCGGGTGTATGGTGCTTCACGTTATGCTCATCAAAAGTCGTAATAGGTCGATTTTACTGAAATGTCTTTTCTATTGATTTTGAGCAAAGGTGTTCTGCATTTAACCGGTGTATTTTCCATGGTTTACTTCAATTTTAGTGGATAAGTACTGTATTAAGGACATGTCCAACATGTGTCACGTGACCTGATTCCTACCGTAGCGACATTTTCTTTATCGCCAAACTCCTGGCCACATGAAAGGGGATATCGAGTTTAAATTTGGTGTAATTAAGTAACATTTTCATCTACTCTAAAATTTGTATCGTCGAGCAAGTAAACTTCAGGAATATGAAAATCTGTACGTGGTGGTACGATTTCAATAATACCTAATAAAATTATAGTTCTATATACGAGAAATCTTAGGCACGAAGAATTTTTAGAAATTTTCGAAATTATCGAAGTATACGCCATAGTTAATTTTTGGTTGGTTTTTAAAAAAATTTTCATATTTCTGGAACGGATCATTTAATTTTGATTATGGAGGTATTAGATATGGAACTTTAAATTGTTTAAATAATAAACTTTACAAAAAAATGGTTTATATTTTGCCGGAAAAAAGTCCAGAAATACTTTTGACTCAATTATCCGCTAAAAATCCATCCCTTATTTTTTGCTTGGTTATGAATAAAAAGATTCCTTATGAAATCAACCTTTGTAAAAAAAAAAAATTAATGGAGACTCTTCTGGTTCCCGAGATATCGAATATATGAGTGAAAGTCGACACTGCACTGCTATGTCAGTGTCGACACTCACAAACCATATAATCTGCAACTTTTGATTCTTAACTTTAAATGTCCATACTGAGACTTTGTTTGCATAATTTGTTTCTAAAATTCATAAATAATATCGGGAGACATATTTTTATCATCAAGCATCACTTTTTTAATGAAAGTAAGTAATTTTAATGCCGAAATATCCTTTACAAATGAACAATTCATAATTTTGAGTGTTTGTTAATCAAATTTATTTATAGCAATTATCATTGCAAGAAAACAATTTTTTTTTATTACACGCACCCCTAAGTATTAAATCCGAGCCATGCTGAGCCTCACTAAAATGACGATACCGCGGGGACCAGAACACTCCATCAATTTTTTTTTAATGAATGGTGATTTTATAAAAGTTTTATATTTAAAAAAAGCATAATTTTATCTCTAATACCTACAAGTTTCATCAAAATCCAATCGTCGGTTCTAGAAATGCCGATAATTAAAAAAGATTAATCCCAAAAACTCAATATGGCGTCGTAACTCCTATAATTTTGGTATTTTTCAAAAATCCTTTTTGGACCAAAATGTCTCTTAGAAAGCAGTATAATGTCAACAAGTTTCAATAAAATCGAATGACCACTTGCAGATGCTGATATTCTTCACATGTACTTGCCCAATTACAATAATTTTCTCTAAAAATAAATTTTGGTTCTAATTATGAAAATTTAGTTCTTATTTAGATAACCAAATGTGCTACTCTACATCTCATTGCATGCAGACAGGAGCAGAGATGAGTTGTCTAATAGGATTTTGGCGAAAAAAAATGTCGGTTAGGTAGGAATCGGGTCACGTGACATATTTTCGATATGCACCTAAAGTACTTTCAGAAAAAAATTATAATTCAAAGAAAATGAGGTAAATGGCTGGGACTTCAAATTTTTTAACTTTTTTACAATCAACCCTATACTGCCCTACAATGGAAAAAATATACGTAAGTGTAGTCAGGGTTGAACAAAGATATCCAAGAAAGACCCTTTGCGCCAAGAACTTTTTTTACGGGGACACGTTTTCATAAATGAAAGTAACCCTCTTAGGTAAAACGCACTTGATGTTTTTGATTTTGCAAATAATATTGATTATCTAAACCATTTTTTACTATCAAATGAACTTGCGGTTTTTTCTGGAATCAAATTCCAGTTATCTACAAAGTGCTTTGTGTATACTATTCCCTTGTATTTGTGGACTTATTCGACTTCTCTAAAAATATTTAGGCACCGCTTGGTACCTTCCGTATATTTTTCCATTGTATTTCGTAATTTCTCTGAACTTCCGCAATTTTAAACAAGCATTTTTTTATTATAAGTAAGTATCTTGGGTTTTAGAATAAAATAAGGAGGGCCTTATTCATTTGACGACTTCTTCCAGAATATACACCAAACTCTCGGTTTCAGTCCAGTGTCGGGGGTTGTCTTCGGTCCCAAATCGGGGGGATCCAAACGTAAACAACCGTTGGCAAGAGAAGTTGCGACGAAATTCGCAACAGTTTTCTCGCCAGAGACAGCACTTCTAGGAAGGGGGAAACCGGGGGAACTGAAATCGAGAGTTTGGTGTAAATTATTTTTTTAAATCATGCAGTCATGCGTTTTGAAACCTGACCGGTTTCCTTATCTGACTTAGTCTGCTCATGTAAAAAGTTTAGAAAAAGATGCTGAAAATAATACTTAAAAAACAGTTAATTAAAACAGAATTACACTGAGGAATATGGATTAGCAAGTCAAA
Organism: Andricus curvator; assembly: GCA_932195095.1. Taxonomy (NCBI): domain Eukaryota; kingdom Metazoa; phylum Arthropoda; class Insecta; order Hymenoptera; family Cynipidae; genus Andricus; species Andricus curvator. Next base: position 70,182 of record CAKNYM010045725.1, on the reverse strand, counting down.
ACTATTATGAAAAGTAAAAGAGTTTAAAAAAATGATTTAGAAAAAATTTTAAGAATCATAATTAAAACAATAGAACAGACGGAAAGCAGAGCGTGCACTCACCCTATCGATACGGATTCACTGAAATATCACCAAAGATTTTCAGGCTCAGTCAATCTTCTGAGATTTTTGTATATAGGTACTCAGGTAGCACTTTTTAAAGATCCAAGTAGCCCTCATACATTTTCTGAAGTTCATATACTTAACTTTGTAAATGTAATAGAAATTTTCCTAAATAGCAAGAAAGTACACAGGCTGCCTTGAAATAGTAAGTTCAACTTGGCATCTGGCCAACGACCCAGGTAGGAAAGATTCTTGTAGTATAGTTTACTGACTACACAGCGATCTATAATAACGTGGGCGGATGTAAGAGCTTAAAATATCAAAATAATTTTTTTCATTTTCAAAGTTAGAAATGAGATGGGCCAATAAAGCCGATTTTCGCGCAAAGAGCGTCGCACTTTTTTTATTGTAAATTTGTATGTTGGAAAATGAGAGCTTTTCGGAACACCCTACGAAAACTTTTTTTTTGGGGGAAACGAAAGTTATAAGCTTTTTAAGTTTGAGTTACACACAGTGGGGCAACATAATGAAAAAATGTTTAAAATACGATTTCAGTTAGAATTTTTAACCGATTTCAAAATTCTTTTTTTTTTTAACTGGAGCTAGATATATTTTTACGAGATTTGTCTTTTGAGATTTTAGGGGAAAAAATTATTCTTTTATTTATTTGAACATAAAGTTTGAATTGATAGTTATGAATAAATAATTTCTTATTAGCAGTTGTATTGTTATAAACAATAGTAGGAGATTTTTGAATGGTTTTCGGTATTCAGTAAGCGATTTTTTTCTTTAATTCATTTTCAAGAAATATTCAAACATTAAAAGATATAATAAATTGTATTTCGTACTATTATTAACAAACTGAATAAACAAATAAGCAGTTTAAGCAGGTTTTAGGTACTTCTTTCAAAAGTGCTTGATTTGGCTTGTTAATGATAATTCAGTGAAGCACATTTTCATTTAATGACAAATGTGATTGTTGTAAATAAATCCGCAGTTTAAAAAGTTTCGAAAAGTTTCTTGTACTTCACTGAATTATTACTGGTAAGCCAAACAAAGTATGTTTAAAGAGAAAAGTACCAAAAAGTTTTAGGAATTGCTCAAACTGCGAATTGGTTTATGTAATTTGTGTATAACAATCACATTTGTTATTAAATGACAATTTTCTTCACTGAATTATCATTAACAAGCGAAACAAAACACTTTCAAAAAGATAAGTACCTGTAACTTCAAAAAATGGCCTAAACGGCGAATTCTGTAATGCAGTTTCTTAATAGCAATCAGAAATATAATTTATTGTATTTTTGACGTTTGAATATAACGTGAAATTAAATTAAAGGCGAAAACTGTTTAAGAGGTATCGAATATCATTAAAAAATCTCTTAGTATTGTTTATGGGGCATTATTTCTCAACTGCCCCAACTTTAAAAGTGATTTTCTTCGATTGTCTCTAAATTGTCAGAATATGTTCGCTTACCAACAGTACTTAATCGATAAATTTATGAATCAGAATTACTGCTGCTCTGAAAGTGATGGGAGGGGTGAATTTTCAATTTAATTTAGAGTTCTGTGATTTTGTTTTAATACTCTCAAAAGAAAGTTTCACTTTTTTACTATGAAAAATGTCAAGTAAGAAAATGGACAAATTAAGGTTTTCCGAGATACAGGGTCGGGTATGCCGGGGGTCGTCGTAATCGCACTTGGACGTAATACTCCAGTACAACCCAGAACATTTTTCAAGTACACCCTTTGTTTGGATTATTCAAGTTGATTCAGAACTGCATAAAATCACCCAAAAAAATCTGACATGCTCATTGCGCGCTCAGCACGCAGCTCGCTACGCTCGCAATATCTCTTTTACTCGCCGGATTTTCTAAGAATCTCGATGTCTGATTATCTACGTAGCTATATGTAAAGAATAACTATATCAAAGCTCTGTAGGATTTGAGGCACACATTCTCATCATGATACTCGCGCTCCATTTTGACAGACATTTTGTAAGTGTACTACCTAGATTCTATGGGGCGAAATTTGCCAAGTGTCCCCGCCTAAAATTTTCTTGTCGCCTATCTTATTGATAGTAGTGCTAATGGACCTTTTGAAATTCTGTAATGGGAATGCACCTAGCATAACGGGTTGTCAATATACAGAAACCCGAATTTTCGACAATTCACCCATACCGCTAACTTTCAATTGTAAATAACTCCTGATACAGTTATCCGCTTTTAACTTTTTATGGTGGTTTCAAAAAGGTCTTTCAATGAGGTTTACCTTGATTTTTTATTTTAAATCACATTTTTGAATTTTTCTCAAAAAGTCGCATTATTGTAAGAAAACGATAGTTCATAATAAAATAATAAACAATTGTGGTGGATGATTCTGCCATTTCCCTTTCAGGGTAGGCGTGACACTACCCGATTCGGTTAGTGTTTCTAGGTGGATATTTACTACCAATGTGGGCCCACCACACCCACGTCGGGCCAACAGCACGCAGTATTCCTGAACGGTCACCCATCCAAGTACTAACCGCGCCCAACAATGCTTAACTTCACTGATCTTAGGAGAACTGGTGTTTTCAGCGTGGTATCGCCGTTGGCGATACTTTATGTATACATACATACATACATACATACATACATACATACATTGATTAGCAGTTCGAACTCGAAAGTTCATTGCCTCACTACCCGATTCGGGCAGTGTTTCTAGGTGGATATTTACTACCAATGTGGGCTCACCACACCCACGATGTGCCAACAGCACTCAGTTTTCTCGGATGGTCACCCATCCAAGTACTAACCGCGCCCAACGCTGCTTAACTTCAGTGATCTGACGAGAACTGGTTTTTTCAGCGTGGTATGACTGTTGTTTTCTTAAAAATCAGAGTCGGATTCGGAGAGGGCACAAAGGAATGGTCGATATGCTGGGGTACATTAATCGAAGCTTTAAAAAAATTGTTCTTATTTCAGATGTGAGCTTATGATCATCCTTTTGAAAAGGATTACAACAATGGTGACCAAAGCCCCTTCGTCTTTTCATTATGTTAATGAAATTTTTGATTTTTGAATCGCCTTTTCATTTCATAAAACCAAAACAACGAGACCTGTCAAAAAATGGTTAAAAGAGAATGTGTAGGTCTTTCCAAAAGCAACAATTCTTCTTTCTGACTTTTTCACGTATCTCGCGCCGTTTGGTGTAAAATTGGAATTTTCGATTTTTGCATAGCATTTTCGATGGCTAAAACCAGAACCCTAAGCCAAGGAAGGCTCATTAACAAACTCGTTCTTCCTTTGCGGAATCAAAAGAGTGTGCCAAATACTGATATGATGTAGACGGCAACATTCTTCAGAGGTATCTTTCAGTTGTGGAGGGTACTGTAAGGAGAGGTCCCAGTTACCGGCGGCAGACCGGGGGTGGCAGTGAGAGTGCTGGCAGTGAAATTGACGGGGAGGAAATTTTCCACGTGCTACGACGGCCAACAGTGCGTGGTCCGGTGTCGAGCGGCGCGTCGAGGAGAGGGAGAAAGCGGAACGATGGGAACGAAGGAAGCGAGAAGCTAAGGATGGAGAGTCTAGCGCAAGTGACGGGGAGGATATCTTGAATAGGAAGAGAGATTGCCAAGAGAGTCCGGAGAAAAGCGAGTTAGAGAGTCCGTTCAAAAAAAGCGGGAGAACGAGTAGGTCATCCCCCCCCATGGAGGGAAATTCGGAGAGGGAGGCTCTCGGGATGCTGTTAGGCGAGATCAGGGGGCTGAGGGAGGACGTAAGGGGGGCTAAGGAGCAGATGTAAGGCATGAGGGAGGACTTGAGAATCAGAGATGAGAAATGGGTAAAGGAGGTGAAAGAGCTGAGGGAGAGAGTAGAAGGTTTATAGAGGTAAAGGAAAGAAAAATAAGTTAAAATAAAGCAGATGGAAGAGGAGGTTAGGGTGTGGAAGGAAAGGACGGAAAAAAGGCTTGGAAAGGTGGAGGGCAGGGCGGAAATGAAAGTAGGAGACGGGGGTGGGTGGAGCGAGATTAAAGGTATTTGGGAGAGGGTAGAGAATATGATAGAAGAGAAAGTGGGAGAGCGTAGGAATGAAAAGGAGGAGAGGGAGGATAGGGAAAGGATGAGCGCAATGGAGTTGAGAATGGAGATAAAAGAGAAGGCAGATAAAAGAAATAATATTGTGATAAGAGGGTTGAAACTACAGAGCAGAGAAGAAAGGGAGGGCGTGGAAGCGCTGCTAGAGAGCATAGGGTGGGTTAAAGGCATGATAGGGAAAGTTAAGTTGGAGGGGAGAAAGGAGAAGGAAGTGGCGGTTGTGGAGTTGGAGAGCTGGGAAGAAAAGTTTGGTGTAATACGAAATAAGAATAGGATGAAGGATAAGGAAGTTTTCATCGATCTTGATTTGACGAGAAAGGAAAGGGATGTGCTGTGACGCTGCTTTTTCTTTTGATGGAATTTGGGGTCCTTATTAGCCGCATAAAACCTGCCCTAATTAGAGAAAACTTTAAAAATTCGCTTTAATTTGGGCGCCAGTCCTTTCTTGGAACAGACCAAACAAAATTGATTTCCGGAATTTTCAAAACGCGCTTCAAACAGCAAGGTAGTTTAAAGTTTGTACTTAGCAACAAAATAACTCAAAAATTGTCCTTCACAGGTCAAGAATATGGAACTCTCATTTTCAAACACCACAATTCCTAATCTGTAAAGTTCCCAAATAAGCAACATGAACGATAATCGATAAGGAGAAAGAAGAGCGACGCGAATAAATAAATAAAAGAAATAAAATAAAGTAAAGCAAAACGAAAGAAAACACTAGGGCAGTGACTAGAACTCTGACGGAATGGTTAGCTCAGCCGCTAAATAAGGATAGATACTGGTAGAGGGGTAGGGTTTTAATGAATTGGCAAAACTCAATATCAAAATAAAATTATAGCTAATTTATTATATTCCAGGGACTCAGTTATAGGATTATTACGAAATGAACCGAAGTTTCAATCACAAACTCCTCAGCATTACAAAATGCATTTCAACCATTTTTAAACTCTATGACATTCCCTTTCTTTTTAAAATCTAATATTGGTTGACAAATTATAAAGACTTAGGGGAAGGATCTAAAATGATATAATTCCAAGAAAGGGAAAGGGAGGTTTGCTTTACAAACCATGTTCTCAGGCGATTTTGAATACGTGTAAAAGGAGGGGGAGTGATTTGTAGTTATACCATTTTAGGGGAAACTACTTAGAACTTGTAAAAATATAAAACAATATAAAACATTTCGAGGTAAAAACTGAATTAGGGTCTCAATTGTCAAAGGGGAAGGGGAGTTATCTCTACTCATACATTTTTTAAGGTAAATTTCTAAGAACTTGTAACAATTTAAAACAATATAAAACATTTCGAAGTAAAAACTGAATTAGGGTTTCAATTGTCAAAGGGAAAGGGGAGTTATCTCTACTTATACAATTTTGAGGGTAAACTTCTAACAACTTGTAACAATATAAAACATCTCAAGGTAAAAACTGAATTAGGGTTTCAATTGTCAAAGGGGGGGGGGGGGCGTAATCTCTACTTATGCATTTTTGAGGGGAAACTTCCTCATTTAACATGTTTGGGATAACTCAAATAAAATTTAGTGGCACATGATTCTAGACACCGGCACTGCGTCAAAATTAGTTTACAGGCTCATTATAAAAATACAAAGCACAATTGTTATAAAAATGGCTAAACCATAAAAAAGGATCAGGATCCTACCTTATCACAACAGCCTAATAATGGATCGTCGACGAGCACGTGGTTCACACCTCGAGTTCACAAACTAGAATGGTATACCCAAATCTACGCTATGCTATCGCGATGAACAGTCATTGATGGGAGAGGTAATAAGTGACCTGCGCAGAGGACTAATTTTTTCAATTGCTACGGTCAAGAGAGCGGTCATCAAGGAATAAAAAAATAAAATACGTAAAGTGGCGAAATTACCTAGTTTTTCCATGATCAAGCTGGTAATCGCCTTGGTTCATCTTCACCAGAGACATGTCGTGGATCTCAGACGGTCAAAGAGAGAGAAGATACTAAAATCCAGGAGGGAAAGCCAGAAGAAGAATACGCTGAAGGTCACAAGACAGAAGAAGCTTTCATAAAGATATTAAAAACGAGAAACAGAAAAAGAAAAAAAAAGGAAACGTTGCTCAATAAATCTTTAAAAAAAAGTAACAATAAGGAGTGCCGAATTGACTCTTGATGCAAACCAAGCGTATTTTCATAAATTTATGGTTAAATTAAGTTTTGTGATGTTCGGGAAATCCGCAACATCACAGTGCAGAGAATGCTGTACGACAGGGCTAGGAGGGAGAGGAGTGAAGGGAGATCGGCGAAGGTAGGATATCGGAAAATAAAAGCAGACGAGAAAATATGGGTGTGGGACGAGGAGAAAGAGGTGTTGAAGGAAGTGCAGGGTGAATTTGCTTCGTAGGAAGTAGGGGGGCGGGGGTGACGCAGGGTAGAGGAGTAGCGAAGGTGCTGTACTGGAACGTAGCAGGGGTAAAGAAGAAGGATGAAGAGTTCTGGCGGGATATCTAGGAATTTGATGTTAAGGGACTGGTAGAGACGTGGCTAGGGAGAAAGGAATGGGATAGAATAGATCCAAAGCTGCCAAGGGGGTATAGGTGGAGACTCCAGGAGGCGGTCAGAGTGAAGAAGAAAGGAAGGGCTAGTGGGGGAATTATAACGGGGGTTAGAGCTGGATTAGAGGAAAAAGCTGATGGAGAGGAAGATGGGGAGGGAGTGCAAATGAGGGAAGTAAAGATAGGAGGGGTAACGTGTAAGTTTGTGACAGTGCACAATAAGGATGGGATGGAAAGAATTAAAGAAAGGGTGGAAGACTTGCTAGGTGAAAGAGAGGGGGGTATGGTGGTACTGGGTGGGGACTTTAATGCGAGGATGGGAAGGGAAGGGGGCCTTTACAGGGAAGGGGAGAGCTTCGAGAGGAAATCAAAGGATAAGATAATAAATAAGGAGGGGGAGATTCTAAGGGACTGGATGGAGGATAGAGGCTGGGCGATGGCGAATGGTATGGCAACTGGGGACGAAGATGGAGAATACACATATGTAAGTAAGATGGGGGTATCGGTGATAGACTATGTGGTCATGAATATGCAAGGATGGAAGGAGACGGACAAATTTGTAGTAGAGGGAAGGGTGGAATCATACCATCAGCCATTAAGACTGTGGATAAGAGGGGAGGGTGGCGGAAGGCAAGGTGGGGAAAAAGTATCAGTAGTGGAGAGGGTGACCTGGACGAGGGAGGCGATAGAGAAGTGTCAGGAGCAGTTAGGAAAGGTACGTTTTGAAGGAGAGTCGGTGGAAGAGATATGGGTGGATCTGAAAGAGGAGGTGAAAGGGGGTGTGCGAAAGAAGATATTTAGAAAGAAGAAGAAAGGAATGGTAAAGCCGTGGTGGGATAGGGAATGTAAAAAGATGAAAATGAAGGTGAAGAGGAAGTACAAGAAGTGGAAAGAGGTTAATGCGAAAAGGAAGGAGTACGTAGAAATGAGGAAGGGGTTTTGATTGATGTGTAAGAAGAAATAACAGGAAAAGGAGAAAGCTCTGGAAGAGGTGTTAGGAAATGTTAAGACAGTGTGGGACGTCTGGAAGATAATAAATAGGTTTAGGAAGCGTAAAGTCGGGGTAAACGAGAAGATAGGGAGTGAGGAGTGGAGGGAGTTTTTTAAAGAATTATTATAGGGCTCAGATTCAAGGAAGAGGGATGGTGGGAGTAGAAAACGGGGGAGGCAGAGATGGAGGAGTTGAATGACGAGGAGATAGAGAAACAGATAAGGAAGGTAAGAAGGTCAAAAGCAGCAGGGCTGGATGGGGTAGAGAACGAAGCATGGCTGTTTAGTACACAAGAGGTTAGGGAGAGGCTGAAGGAGGTAGTGAAGAAAGTATGGAGGGGGAAGGAATTCCCAGTAGGGTAGAGACAAGGGTTAATAGTCCCACTATATAAGAAAGGAGATAGGGACAGACAGGAAAATTATAGAGGGAATACGCTAATGAATACGGCGTATAAAGTATCCGCGATGGTGGTGGCGCAGAGGCTGTGGAAGTATGTCGAGGGAAGAGGAATATTGCCGGAGACGCAGGCGGGCTTTAGGGCGGGTAGGAGTACTATCGACAATATCTACGTTCTGCAGCACGTGGTGGATAGAGAATTAGCGAAGAAGGGGTCGAGAGTGTACGCGTTTTTTGTGGATCTCAAAGGTGCGTTTCTTTCGGTGGATAGGGGGAGGTTGTGGGAGGCGATGGAGGATAGGGGAGTGGAGAAATGCCTGATTGAGAAGGTAAGGGACATATATGAAGAGATCAAAGATGATGTAAGAGGAGGGGAGGGGATTTCGGAGGGATTCTGGATGGATAGGGGGTTAAGGCAAGGGTGTCCGCTTAGTCCAACGCTTTTCGCGATTTCAATTGTGGATATGGAAAGTTGCTGGCAAGAAGCGAGGAGGCCTTAAAGGAGATGATGAAGAGGTTGAGAAGATACCTGGATAAGAACAGGTTAGAGCTGAATGCGGAAAAGTCCAAGGTTATGGTGTTCAGAAAAGGAGGGGGAAGGGATAAGGGAGGGGAGTGGAAGTGGAAGGGAGAAGCGGTGCAGGGGGTGAAAGAGTTTGTGTACCTGGGCTTCTTGTTTCGGAGGAATGGGGGAGTGGATGGCCACATAAAAGAGAAAGTGAGGAGCGCAAATGTGGTGATGAGGCAGGCGTGGGGCTTGGGAAAGAAGTTATTCGAAGATGATTTTGGAAGGAGAATGAAATTGTTTGACTCACTCGTGATGAGTGTGCTATTATATGGAGTAGAGGTGTGGGGGCGGAAGGAAAGTGAAGAGGTAAATAAGACGGAAGTAAGCTGGTTAGGGAGTGTTGGTTGGAGAAGGAGAACAGGAGAGGGGGTGCGAAGATGGAGGTTGAAAGGGAAAGGTATTTTAGAACGAATGGACTGTAGATGGATGAAGTGAAAAGGATGCACGAGGAAGGAAGGAAGTTATATGAGTTGGTAAAGAAAAATGGCATGGAAAGAGAGAAGACAGCAGGGGAAGAGAAAATAATAGAGTCAAGTTTTAGCGGGAATTATGTGTGGATTATGCCAAGGGCGAGAGCGCAATATTTATGTGAGAAAGGAGAGAAAGGAAGTCAGGAGCTTATAGCGAGGATGAGATGTGGGTGCAGGGAGAGTTTTAATAGGTTCCGGCTCTCTAGGTAGAAGAGGATGTTCGAATTGTGTGGTAAGGGGGTTGCAAGAGTGGAGCACTGGTTGGAGGAGTGCGTAGGGGTGGAAAGGGGTGGGATAAGCATGGAGGCATTGATGCATGAAAGGGGGGACAAAAGGGCAGTAGCATGGGTGAAGGGAGTGTTGGGTAAGATGGAGAATAAGAGAAGGAAGGAGGAATGGAGAAGGAGAGATTGTAAATAGGAGAGGAAGTACATATAAGTGATATGTAAATATTGTAAATAGTAGATAAGTGCGAGAGAGAAAGTAGGGACATGCGAGCGAGGCGAAGCGAGGAAGGCAAGGCGATAAGAGCGTGCGGTCTTAGAGATAAGCTATGGTTGGAGGTTAGTTTTTAAGGGTTAGTTTTAAGAAAATTCTGTAAAAAAATGGAAGTGTAAGCAAGTCAATTTTTTAAGGCCATCAGGCTGAAAAATAAACGTTTATCTATCTATCTACTGATATGATGCATTCATGTTTTCGAGAATTATCGTGTTTATGGACGGGCGGAAAGACAGACATATAGACAGATGTCATCGCTAAAACTTGATTTTCGGCTTTAGTATCTGAAAACGTGGAAATCCGTTGAGAATCCGAGGTGTGAAATTTCCGGCGATTCTAATACTTTCTTAATCATAAATGACGAGAATATAAAAAAAACTATTCTGAAATTGGTTATAAACAAGTCAAAAGTATGAAGTGTTCAGTGGGCACCGAGACATCCTAAAGACGTCCTTAGAATGTACCTTTTTGTCATGTGACTTCATGTCTTTGAGACATCCTTTGGATCTTTACATGTCTTTAAAAGGTCCTCAGAACGTCATCAAGACGCCCGCCAAAAGACGTCTATAGGACAACTTTAGGACTTGCGTGCCCATTGGGTGGTTTCTTCAAACTGAACAGTAGTATTCGTAAAATAAATAATTCCTGGTTATAATTATTCATCCTACAATAATGATTAGTTGTTTATACAAACTTGAGTCTCGCCACACCCCTTGATGTGGAAGAAAAAATGACCTTGAATCAATCCTTGAATGAGAAGACTTTTTGACAAGAACCATATGCTGAAGCTTTTTGTATTCCTCCATGAAATCGGTGTAAGCTTCTTGAAGTCGAGAACCCCTTTTGAATCGTTCTTCATTGTAAATCAGCAACCTAAGTGTTGAAGTTTATGAATCTCCTAGCTTTGTAACATAATTCTTAGTTGGAAGACGTACGAGGTATCTTTTCTGGTTTGTCCTAGAGTGAGTCTCTAAGAAATACTGTACACACGCTTCCTCTTCTGGAGTCCTAAGAGTTTTTTGAGGCAATACTTTATTATCTTGCCAGGATTCCCAGGATTATTTCCATAGTCGTCGACTCAAAACGTACTTTTATGACTTCTTGCCATCTTCGGAAAAACAAGGGCGAAAGTTTGAGTATAAATTCCGACTATTATTCAGACCTGAGAACTTTGATCAAGAAATGGTCGAACATAGAGAGTCTGACCGGAAGGCGTATTCACAAAGACCATCGCGTTGGTCAACGAGACGACGTTGTTTCATCCATTGAGGCTGCATGAGAGTTACCCTGCGAAGATGGATCGTGGGATGAACTTGCAACAGGTCGAGTTTGAAAGGATAATGATTTATTAAGAATTGTGTGATTCTTTCTTTGGCACATTTGTCACGCATATTTTTGTAGCCTTGTTCGCGATGTTCCGGGAATTAAGGCAATTACTGCAAAATATTTTTTCCTTTGCAAATTCCTTCCTTTTTGCCACGGTTTGAGCTCGAAACTGTGGACATGACATCAAAAAATGTTGTTCTCTGCACATGAAATATTTTCTATCCTAAGGCGTTAGCAGTCGTTGATTGCGATGACTTCTTTTGCTTCCCAAACTTTTGTTTCTGATTTTGAGATTTCGTCGATGATTGCGATGAAGCCTGCTTACTGGATTCTGTTGTTGATTCAACAGCCCTTAATGCAGGAATACAATTTTTACGAAACATGTTATTTCCTCAAATTGTAGAGGTTCTTTTGAATTGCCGATTGATGTTTCCCAATCTCATAGAGGCTGATGCTCGAGCCATTCGACGGTGAGATATACTAGAATTGATGTCCATTCACTTACCGGCTCATTTAAGGAGTCGAATGCCTCCACGTAATCAACGGCTGGATTATAAAGTTCTCGCAACGCGCTTTCTTAGCAAGCGCGTTGCTTGCTTATTCCGCTCTCATTGACTGAAGTGAAAATCGACCGGATAAATGATAATGTACAAGGACTCGTTTTTCATATCTTTCTTTTAGTGATTCTCAGTAGCGAATGCAATTCTCATTGGGTAAAAGCTACCACGGGGTTCACATCCAGCCCCTTGACCGTGCCGTCGGGGGACCTATTTTTTCAGCAGAGTCGAGCGCTGGCCGTACAGTCTTGTACAAAAAGACGCAAGGTTTGCACTGCGAACCCTCTGTAGTAGCCATCGTCGAGATACATTAGAGACACTAGGAAAGGAAAAGAAAGGAAATACAGTGCAGGATTACATATTATGGGGGCCCGTCTGGTTCATTCCTATTTTCTGTTGATAGTTTAACTATTTTTAATTGAAAAATATTTTTGTTTTGTTTCTGAAGTTAAAAATTCATTTTTATTTGTCAATAATTTTTTTCTTTCGAAAATTCATCTTAAACAAAATTATTTAAACAAAAACTGACGAAACACTTAGCTCTATTTCAAACATTCAGTTGTTCACAGGTATATGATTCAGTTTAATAGATGAGTAATTCAGTTTACGAAGCATCGTCAGTGAAGTCTGTCGTCTTAGTATCATTTTAAAATGGAATTTCTGAAAAGTTTGCGGGGTTTCAACAAAGAGTTAGAAGTAACCGGCCTCATAAACTTCCTTCTTTATTGGGGGCTTCTAAAAAAAACTCGGTTTTGCGATCTGTGTGGAGGAAATTCTCATTTAAAAAAAAATGGGAAGAGCAAAGGCCTCATATACCAATGTGGCAAACGAGATTGCAGGAAGAAGAAGGCTGCAAGGGATGGAACTTTCTTCGACGTCGCCCATATAAAGATAGAAGTTCTCCTCCAAGTGATAGTTTGTTGGATTTTAAAAGATCCATCTACCGGGGGCATCCCCGGGTTGCGGATAGGGGGGCCCTGTACCGAGGGTTTCTGCTGAATACGCTTACAAAACTCAATAAGCAGTCGCGGACAATGGTCCAGGTGTGGTACCGAAGCGAAAACTCCCAAGCCAAGGCATAAACAACCGTGCCGAAGACTGAATGGCACCAGGGTATGGTGTTCCAAACGGTGTCTCTAGGATATCAGGTCGCCTCCTAGAGTATTAGGATCTTACTCCCGCATGCGGGGCTCTGCGGGGGTGGACACATACTTCCCTAGCTACTCGTGAGAACAGCATGGAGACAACAGAATCAAATTTGAACTGGAGTATTTGTGAGGAGTTGGGTGGTCCGTTGGACGTGACGGAGAATCTAGACATGAGCGAGAAAGCAATGGCAGGGCGCGATATTGCCTTTGCGGAACGGCATATGGAGAAGAGCAAATGGATGATCACGCAACTAGCTGATATCATCGAGAGGATGAATGTCTTCTGCAGTACAAAGAGGAATATATTCCTGCCAATCCGGGAGGGATTGGCCAAGAATTACTACGGATGTGCTCCGTATGCTGTTAGGTATTCCGTTGCTAAAAAGCTGGAGAAGGACAAGGAAAAAACGCACGAGAAGAAAAACATGAGCCAGGCGGGGACTCAAACTGCAGAAGCTGAGGAGGCTGCCACTCCCCAATGTGGGAAGCGAGAGAGGGAGCCTTCTCTGAGCCCCGTCCTGGCGAGCGAAATGAGACCGGCGATCAAAAAGGCGAGGACCCGCACCGCTGCAGCGAAAGCTTCGTCCACACCAAAGAAGGTAAAAGAAACTGCTGCAGCGTCAACACGAGCGACGAGCTGAGGGAAGACGACGCGGAGACGAGCTCGGCCCGAGGCGGTTCTCATCAATCCGGCCGAGGGTCTTAGCTATGCCGAGTTCCTCAAGGACCTCAAGCAGAAAATAAAGCCTGACGCCCTTGGCGTGAAAATCAAGGGAGTCAGGCAAACGAGAAACGGAGAGGTCCTTGTGGAGCTAGGACCTGCAGCAGGGGGCAGATCCAAACTGTCGGCTGCCATCAAGGAGGCTGTTGGTGGCGGGGGTAACGTGCGCAAGCTCACAGAGGTAATATGAAGGCCTTAATCGTGTTGAAGGAAGAACTTGCGGCAAGACTTCTCCGCACGGGACATCTCAAGGTGGGATGGGTGTGCTGTCGTGTGCGGAAGAAGACGGAGGTCTTAAGATGTTACCGCTGCCTAGACTTTGGCCACATGGCAGCGAGCTGCAGGGGTCCAGATAGGACGAAAGCCTGTTGGAGGTGCGGCAAAGAGGGCCATAGGGGTGCGAAAGCGCTCCTCAGTGCTACCTCTGCGCTGCAGAAGAAGAGAATCCCGGACAGACCATCAGCCGGCGACGATGAGGTGCAGGGCGTTCCGAGAGGCAATCTCGTCGAGGAAGCCTCCAGGACGTGCTGCCTAGCTAAATATACCCAACCAGGATGCCGAAAGCCGACGAGCCCGATGTGTGGTACTACCACACTACTGAGGACGATGCGTGCATCCTGGTTTGGGTAAAAGGTGGAATATGCCAAGCATGCGACACAAGTGGAAAGCTAAAGTACGGCTTACTGGCCCATAACTAGTGATGGGCACTGCTCGGCCTGACTGTGGTAATACCTGACCTGACCGGTGATGTCCGGTCATGACGGTAAAAGTTGGTAAAACGCGGTCAGACCCAAATATCTCCAACAGGAAAGTTTTTTTTATAGAAAAAAGTGGTTTAGTTGTTAGGACATCCCCTATGCTAAACTTGTACAAAAAGTTCTTCGGTTCTAAATGTTCCAGTTTTCTCAAAGTTATAAAAATGCACAAAAGCTGAGCATAGCAGACGACAACAGTTTCGCGCGAGTTTCGAGGGGAATTTGAAAATGACACTTTACAAATTGACAAATTACATTGAAATTCTGTTGCATTTATTAAGTAATATTTGTAAAATAATATTTAGTAGTGTGCTAAGTTATTTTGAATATCATTTAAATAAATATGACACTTAAACATTAAGTTGAGTACTGTGTATCGTAAAGGTTACATTTCCTAAATGAAAATACTGTTTTTTGTCTTTAAATAACATAAAATTGATAAATAATTATTATGAATTTAGATTTATGAGTAATTTGTGTAAATAATTTATTATTTGTATTGTCATTGTTACCATTTTTAATTATAATAATTGCCTTTTTGAATTTCGTCACATATAAATAATAACAAATAATACATTATTTACACAAATGACTCATAAATCTAAATTCATAATAATTAGATATCAATGTTATTTTATTCAAAGACAAAAAAACAGTATTTTCATTTAGGGAATATTAACCTATACGATACAAAGTACTTAACTTAATACTTAAGTGTCATATTCATTGGAATGATATTCAAAATAACTTAGCACACTACTAAATATTATTTTTTAAATATTACTTAGTAAATGCAACAGATTTTCAATGTAATTTGTAAATTTGTAAAGTGTCATTTTCAAATTCTCCTCGAAACTCGCGCGAAACTGTCAAAAGTGTCGTCTGCTATGCTCAGCTTTTTGGAATTTTTATTACTTTGAGAATAACTGGAACATTTAGAACCGAAAAACTTTTTGTGCAAGTTTAGTATAGGGTATGTCCTAACAACTGAACCACTTTTCTGTATAAAAAAACCTTTTCTGATGGAAATATTTGGGTCTGACCGCGTTTCACCAACATTTACCGTCATGACCGGTCAGGATTGGTCATGACTGTGAAATACCGAGCAGCGCCCATCACTACCCATAACCCATGTCCTTCAAGTAATGCGATGAACGGTTCCGAGGGCATGGGTAGGCAGGAAGAGGAGGTGAGTTTAGTGGGTATTACTGTATTACTGTTTTCAAGGTTGAGTCCCACACTCAGTACGTAAATGCATTCTCACCTGCCCAACAAAAAAAAAAAAAAAAAAAAAAAAAGGTTTGCATCCAATGACGGTGAGGAAAATTATTTCGGTATTAAGGGATTTGATCGATGAGTGGATTATCGAAAATGGCGCAACAATTGGTGGACTCGGTCATATCGTTGAGATCGGCGAAAGTGCCTTTGGAAAGCGCAAGTATAACAAAGGTCGGATGGCTCGCACAAGGTGGATCGTCGGGGGTATTAACCGGACGTCGAAGAAATGTTTTTTGACCTATGTAGCATTCCGCCAAGCTTGAACACTTCAAAAAGTCATACGAAAATACGTAAAACCAGGGACACATGTCCTAACAGATATGTGGCGTGGTTACAGTAGTAGTAGTATACCATTAAGCCATTTCCCTTTCAGGGTAGGCGTGACACTACCCGATTCGGGTAGTGTTTCTAGGTGGATAGTTTTCTTGCAGTTATAAATTACTACAAGTTTGGGCTCACCACACCCATAATCTGCCAACAGCACACAGTATTCTCGAATGGTCACCCATCCAAGTACTAACAGCGCCCAACGCTGCTTAACTTCAGTGATCTCACGAGAACTGGTTTTTTCAGCGTGGCATGGCCGTTGGCTAGTAATTTGGAGAAATTGGGGTACCAGCAGTCAACGGTGAACCACTCTACGAATTTCGTCAATCCCAACGACAAAAATATTCATACTCAAAATATTGAGCCGCGTTGGTCCAAGATCAAACGGGATCTCCGTAGGCGACTCGGGAAAATGTCAGCTGAGAATACTGAACATGACCTAATCGAATATGTCTGGAGAAACACCTACACTTCCAACGATGAACTGTTTCTCAGTATTTTGGAAGCCATTAAGTATTTCTATCCCCAATGAGGACCACCGTATTAAGCAGGAGACAGCAAAGAGCAATCGGCCCTTTTCAGGGCCAACAAATTTTTCTAACGAAGGAATAATTGATTTTTTTAAAACATGCAATGAATTATTTATAATAACATGGATAAATTCTAAATTAATGAATTTAAAATTAATGGAATTTTAATTCCCTTTTCCATAATATGAAATAATTTACATTTAGACCAAAAAAAGAAAGAAACAGTAAAATAATTTTATGCAAAACCGGACGGTTTTCGTACCTTTCTGTGCGCGTTTGTGGGACGCGAAGTTCTCGTTTGTCGGAGGGGGTATTTTTCCGGCCACGGCCGTAAAAGTATACTTTTACGGAGTGCGCGCATGCGCTTTTGGTCCAAAGCGGCGACACTCCTGGCTCTCTCTTCTGACGCATGCGTGGTACATATCACAAATGTTTGTAGACTGTGCAATACAAATGAACAGAGCATGCCGGCTGGCAACACGCAGCAACACGTGGGTCCGCGAGTCTTTCGTTAACCGATAGATAACAATTGTGTCGCGATGGCAAAGATTTTATTTGACTAACTAAAACTAAAATGAACATAACCGCACATGCCTATAATAAGACTAGTATGAAGCTCACGTGCAACATTTAATGTTATGTTTAATTTTAGTTATAGTTATTCAAAATGATTGTTGTATTTTTCCTTACGGGGGGCTTCGCCCCCCGAACCCCGTCACCCCCATTAAAACTTCACACTCAATGCCCTCTCGCATACTAAAACTATATCGGTTTTGCATAAAATATCGTGTGTCACTCCGCAGCAAACCTTTGACGACCTCGCCCGCTGTTTGCAGTACTCGGCTATGCGCGCGCCTTCGGCGCGCGCATGTACGCCTCGTACAGCAAACATCGGCCTCGGACGTCAAAGACGCGGTTTGCTGAGTCGTAACACAATATACTATTAAATTGTTGGCATAAATCCAGACGAGGCCCCATAATATGTAGTCCTACACTGTATATCCTTTCTTTTCCTTTCCCTAGTGTCTCTAATGTATCTCGACGATGGCTACTACAGAGGGTTCGCAGTGCAAGCCTTGCGTCTTTTTGAACAAGACTGTACGGCCAGCGCTCGACTCTGCTGAAAAAATAGGTCGCCCGACGGCACGGTCAAGGGGCTGGATGTGAACCCCGTGGTAGCTTTTACCCTTCTCATTAGTTACTGAAATGTGACGAACGAGTTGCGCAATGCGCAGCTTCCCCTGAAAGATTTGTCTTTAAATGGTGAAGCATCTCTACAGATGTCAACCCTGCATTTTAATTAACCATTGACTTAAAGAGGTCAGCGAAATTTCACCATTCTGTGTAGACGCCTGACAATTTCGGTAATTCAGTTTTTGGCATTGAACGCGATGATGAGAACACTGGTAAGACCAGGGCATTGTCGCTCCCGACTGTGTAGCTGAAAGTTTTTCAGTCGCCTCTAAACAAATTTCCTTTTGCTGTCCCGTAAGCTTCCTCAGTTTGTCTATAAAAGTCCGAAGTGAAATACTCGTTAGTTTCATTTTGATCACGGAATTTGATTAATTCTAGATGCTGTTGTACGAATCGCATCCAGTTCTCCTTTAATGCTTCCAATCGAAACACTAATAACCCCTTTGTTGCTTCGTTTACTGATGCCGCTTTAGCAAACTGGAAAGTCCCTGTAAAGAAAATCTTCAAATCTCTTACTGTCATCTCCGATAAGTCCTGCTGATCTATAGACATGAGTTTCTGAAACGGGACTTTGCATCTGCTGCACCTTCCACTCTCTGCTTCTTCAGCTAATGTGTTTTTGTCCATGTCTTGACTGTTCATTTGTGCTATAATCTCGTCAATCATAGATTCGTCAGACAGGAAACATTTCCCGAAAGTTTTATTAAGGAAACAAGCTATCTTGCAATACAGTGCTGCTTTTGACCGAAGTTTATTGTCCAGTGTATAATGAAGGAGTTTATATTTTGCATTAATCGCTCGGTCTACTGCTTCGACAGGCCAACGAATTTTCGTAACTCTGCGTGAGTAATTGGATTCCTTAACGCACACAGCTTCAACGTACTTCAACGTACACAGCAAGTTTCGTATTTTACAATATACGTACGAAGGTCTTTCGAAACAGACGTGCTGCCTTCTCTCTTTGGTCTTAAAGCTGTTTCACGAAATGATCTACTTCAAAATCATACATCGGTTTTAGCTAAGAAAGTACAGAATATCGCAGATGATCATTTGATATTTATTGCTGATGGGACGTATTTACGTCATGAAAAGAGTAGTAAAACGAGTATTAACGGAAGTCTTACTCGGGATAGCAAAAAGTTCCATTGTGTAAACCATTTACACTATGTACAATGAACGGTTTTATTTTTGATGTGCCGGGTCCATTCTATACAACTGTAAATGATGCTAAGGTCGTGGAGTGATTAGTGCAAAATGTAAACTCCTTCACCATACACTGGACAATAAACCTCTGTCAAAAGCATCACTGTATTGCAAGATAGCTTGTTTCCTTAATAGCACTTTCGTCAAACTGTCCCTGTCTGATGAATCTATGATTCACGAAATTATAGCAAAAATAAACAGTCAAGCCATGGACAAAAACACATTAGCTGAAGAAGCAGAGAGAGAGGAAGATGGAGCAGACGCAAAGTCCCGTTTCAGAAACTCATGTCTACAGATCTGCTAGACTTTTCGGAGATGACAGTAAGAGATTTGAAGATCTTCTTTATAGGGACTTACCAGCTGCAGCAGTCGGCATCTGATTTAGCAGAAAATTGCGAATATTGTTGCGTCTGTCCCAACCACAGACGTACTCTTGGATGCTGTTCGCATGTTTGCTGCGGTCGTTTACTATTTATCTCACGCAAGGCACCTTGCTAAAATTGTAAGACCAGCAGAAATTTTATCCAAAATTTTTGAAACAGAGTAAGTCCTGTAATAAACGAAGACAGTGTTGAAGACTGAACACTGATGTATAACTTGTAACTTACAAAGAATACAAACGTTTTAGAGTAAAAACGTGTATAGTATGCTTATTTATTATGATAACCTGTGTTTTCTTAGAAACAAAAAAATACATAAGTGCAAGAACAGAAGAATAGTTTTAATTTCTTTACGTACCTAACTTTTTTTATATCGTATACCCAGATTATATAATATATTACTAAAGGAATTGGCAATCTGCAGTGGCCTTATACACTGCAAAAGATATGGCAATGAGCAGAATTTCGTGTAGAAAAATATTTTGTCATTATCAGAAGTTTCGGGAACATTCTAGACGACTATTTTTATTGCAAAGGGTGAAAAAGTCACTCTTATAATTTTTTTAA
Organism: Andricus curvator; assembly: GCA_932195095.1. NCBI lineage: Eukaryota > Metazoa > Arthropoda > Insecta > Hymenoptera > Cynipidae > Andricus > Andricus curvator. Next base: position 50,561 of record CAKNYM010045725.1, on the reverse strand, counting down.
TAGTCATGTAAGGTCTTCGAAGTCCGATATTAGTATGAAAGTACGTTTTTCAATATTTTCTACCATGTTCTACCTCTTTGAAAAATCCCAAAAAATGCATGATAAATACTTGATATGTAAGCAAGTAGTGTGCATTTTTTCCCTAATGTATGTATTTTTGTTTTCGAAAAAATTTGACTTAAAATATCTGAATGCTTGTCAAGATTTAAATTTCGCACCAAGAATTGTTCAAGAAATTTATTAAATGTATTTTTAAGAGATCTTCAATGTGACGCCAGGTTGATTAAAATCCGTCAAAAACAATCCGAGATATACGCAAAAACAACTGGAAATCCATAAACTTCAAGGCTAAAAGCTGAACTTTGCAGGAAATAGTTTTCTTTTTATAACGTAAATATAGGATCAAGTCCAGTTAGATAAGGCTCAAGTGAACTTTTCACATACTTATTCGGCATATAAATAAAATAAAAAAATTTTATTCGATTTTTGACGGAATACGCTATTTTTTCTTGAATAATATTTCTTGTTCTTTTATCTTTCATTTGAAAAAAATACTTGATGGACACTCATCTGGTTTGCAAGTTATAAATATTTAAAGAACAGTGGAATCTATGAGTCGCATGGGTGACTGCAGCGCTGCACTGATGCATTGTGTAATGCCAATGCCTGCTACCCGCCTAGCTGCTGCGCCGCACAAGCATTCGACTGGAATGTTGCTCTTTAAATATTCATAAATCGCGAACTAAATGAGTCTCCTATGAATGCCTACAAGTTTCATTATAAGCCGAAAAAAGTGTCGCAAATATGACAAGTTGAAAAAAAGTGGAACTCAAATTTAAAAATAGTGTAGCTCACAGAATTTTCAAAAATTTTATAAATCTTTTAGCCAAAAAACATTACTCAGAAAGTACTACAACTACACAAAGTTTCATTAAAATCGATAAGATACAAGATAGAAGTATGTATGTATGTATACCATTAAGCCATTTCCCTTTCGGGGTAGGCGTGACACTACCCGATTCGGGTAGTGTTTCTAGGTGGATAACTTGTAGTAAATAACTACAAGTGTGGGCTCACCACACCCACGATGTGCCAACCGTAAAATCTATAATATAAAAATTTGTAACCTAAAAAGGTTCTACACATTTTTTGGTGACTACTTTTGATAAAACGCGTAGTTTTTGTTTTATTCGAGAAAAGCCCCATTAAAAAACACAATTTTATATTTATTTGAAAATGACACGATGGAATAAAATGTTTAACGGTCAAATTTCTTGTCTAGATCATTAGTTCAGGAACGAAGTACAGAAATTAATATAAGTTTAATTTAATGTAAGTTTAATATAATAGAGTTGAACATAACAGCAAATTTTCCATTTTGGATATATTTTAATCGAGTGCGAAGCGCGATACACGCGATGAGAATGTATTCTTTAAAGCCGAAGGAGCATGAATAACTTATTTCTATAGAATATATCGAAATCATCAAGGGTAGTATATAATTAAAAATATTAACACAAAATTTGCAGGACGACATGGTGGATGATGTACAGTCGTTTGTTGCTGCCGCTGAGGTACTAAAAGAAAGAGGAGCTTATAAGATCTACGTTTTAGCTACACATGGACTTCTTAGTTCAGATGCTCCTAGGCTGATTGAAGAATCACCAATTGATGAGGTTTGTAAATAAAAACTTTGAAATATAAATTGCATTATGTAATGCCTCTCTGTGCATTTAGATCATTCCAAATATTTCAAAAAATTCATCCCATATCGTGCCCGGCCACGTGAGGTTCTTAGTTCGCGATTTTTTTTCGAAAAGTGGATGCTAAGGTAAACCCAAAACTAAACTATTATTAGAGTTTTTGAAGACCAAGAACACAGCCTCTTATATCAAATGTCTATATTGGATCTCAACTGTCTGTAACCGACTGTGTCTAGGAGAGGTTTTCTGCAGTTTTATTTTTGATCAAAGGAAAACAGGGGTTTTCCCAATACTTGACAAGTAAAAGATTCTGCAGTATAAACAATCAGTTCGTAAAGCGGGCAAAAAGCGCTCTCACTTAAGGCTTTCGTAGAAATGGATGTGGTTAGGATTTTTCTATTTTTTTTGTTGATAATTTTCAATTTTGTATGTTGGTTTTGAGTTAAATTTGCGACTAATTTTTTTAACATTGACCCTAGGAGTGTATAAGGAATTTTTTTGCTTTTTCAGAAAATTTCCGATCCTGTTTGCTGGTTTTGAGCCAAACTTGAGTCAATTTTGAGAATTCTTGAATCAAAAGGCCCTAATTGTCGTGTTTTTGCATATCAGCGCTAAGATGAGTATATTTCTCAGGATTCTTAGTATTCTTTCTCGCATTAGACACTTGAAATACATCTCCATGCAAAAAAAGTCGTTAGATCTAATAGTTTTTGTGCTAGGAGTGCAAACAGTGTTAATTTGAGTAAAAAGTGCTGAATTTTCGTGGTTTTTGCATATCAGCGCTATAATGAGTATATTTCTCAGGATTCTGAGTATTTTTCCTCACATTAGACACTTGAAATACACCTCCATGCAAGAAATGAGGTCGCTAGATTTTTCCTCGCATTGGGCACGTAAAACACATCTCCATGCAAAAAAATTAAGTCGGTAAACCCAATAGTTTTTGCGCTAGGAATGCTAATAGGCTCATTTTGAGTAAAAAGAACTACATTTTTATGTATTTGCAAAGCAACGCTATGATAAGTATTTTTCTGATGATTTTCAGTAATTTGCCTCGCATTAGACACGTAAAACACATCTCCATGCAAAATTGAAGTTGGTAGACCTAATAGTTTTTGCGCAAGGCGTGCTAACGGACAGACAGCCAATTCACCGACTGCATAAGGGTTTCCTACGAAACCATAAAAATGCTACTGAATGACATTCCGATCTGCCAGTGAAAGACGACACCCAACGCGAAGAAATTTTTGTTTCGATGGGATAGAGTAATTTCAGAAAATATAAAAACAATTCTATATCGAAGTAGATAGTGAAAATATACTAAAGAGGTTTGTATAACAACATAAAAGAGAGTGAAAATGCTGATTTTTGCTATTGTGTAGTTGTTATTGTGCTTTTTATTACGTCAGACTCACAGTTCATGAACGCGCGGTCACATGCGGTTGATGAATTCCTAGAGCTGCTGGTCCCCGCAGTTTCTCAGGAGGTCGGGAGAGAGACGGTTGCCTCTCACCCTCTGAAAGGACGCAGTGCACTACTACTCAATCAAGTATATTGCGCACTATTATGGAAACGGTTCAGGCGGCCTTGCCTTTTTACGTTTCAATACACGCGCTTTATGAATAAGGCTATTTGCAGGCAACCCCCGACACTGTTCCTGAACTGAGAGTCTGGTGTATTGTCCTAATGCGACATTCATGTTTTTCGTACGAAGTTTTATTGAAGTTTTGTTGTCTTCGTTTATAAAATATATATAATATAGTATATATCAGTCGATAGCAGGAAAAATACATATATAATCGACTATGGGGTGGTAAAGTATGTAACACGCAGATCAATATCTTAGATTTACGTACTTTAAAAAAAAAAAAAAAAAAAAATGATTAGCAGTTCGAACTCGAAAGTTCATTGCCTCACTACCCGATTCGGGTAGTGTTTCTAGGTGGATATTTACTACCAATGTGGGCCCACCACACCCACGTCGGGCCAACAGCACGCAGTATTCCTGAACGGTTACCCATCCAAGTACTAACCGCGCCCAACAATGCTTAACTTCAGTGATCTTAGGAGAACTGGTGTTTTCAGCGTGGTATCGCCGTTGGCGATACTTTATGTATACATACATACATACATTGATTAGCAGTTCGAACTCGAAAGTTCATTGCCTCACTACCCGATTCGGGCAGCGTTTCTAGGTGGATATTTACTACCAATGTGGGTCCGCCAAACCCACGACGGGCCAACAGCACGCAGTATTCCTGAAAGGTCACCCATCCAAGTACTAACCGCGCCCAACAATGCTTAACTTCAGTGATCTTACGAGAACTGGTGTTTTCAGCGTGGTATCGCCGTTGGCGATATATATATATATATATATATATATATATATATATATATATATATATATATATATACTATACTTTATGTATAGCAAAAATTAAATCTACGTAAATGGAAATGCTTAATTATTGAATATTCCTGAAAAGTGCTCGTGCGCCAAATTACCCTACTCTGCGGGTAATGCGGTGAGCTCTTATTTTAATTTATTATTGCAATATGGCAATCAAATAGTTATTTGTGATACAAGTGCGCAAATCACACGAGTTACCAATCACCTATGCGTACGTGTATCACACGCTCTTTTTTGCAACGCCCGTCCGAAAAAGTTGTTAGGAGGTAACGAAAAGTACTAATTTTATATTGCATAGAGTGAAGTAAAGAAATTTTTTTGAAAAAAGAATTTTAAAAAAAGAATTTTTGAAAAAAAAATTTTCTAAATGTTTGAAAAAAAATGTTCTGAAAAAAAAATTTGGTGAAAAAAAATGTTTGTACAAAAATTTTGTGACAAAAAAAATTTTTTTTTGGACAAACGGTTACGAAACCCTAAAAATAAAACTTCAATCATTAAAACATTTGTTCAAGCTAAATCTAAATTTATTTCAAGAAAATTTAAACACCAGTGTTTAAAGTTACCTATGCCAGTGTCCAAAGTATCTCATCTCGAAAGTGCGCATGCGCAACTTTTTCACCAGTGCCTAAAGTAAGCCATCTTCAAACTGCGCATGCGCGAAAATTATTCGCACACAGTCTGCTCAAATAAGGTCCTTTAGGCACAATTTAGAAGCATGAAAACGTAAACTTTAGAGGTGGGTGTTGCAAAAAATATGTCCAAAAATCGAAGAAATCATTTTCGTATAATGAATTATTTGTAGTAATTTAAAAAAATTTAGTGATCATCTTTATTTGTGATACAAGTACCAGGGTGGCCACATGTCAGGAAAATCAGGAAATATCAGGGAAATTCGAGTATCTGACAAGGAAAACAAAAATTGATATATTTTATTAATATTTCGGAAGTACTTCCTAATATCAATACAAATATTTTTTTAACTTCTTTTACTGTAGATTCTTTAAAAATTGAACACATTTATTAATTCAAATTTTCCGCCCGGTGTTACTTTTAAAATGACTAGAATGCAAGACTCGAGTTGTGGCGCTAACTTCATGGAGATTAGTAACGGAGAACGAGAATATTCTTTGCAATTTTAGATTCTCGGACATTTTCGAACTCTAGTCGGTCTCGCTGGTCTTTCCCGTCAAATCAAGTGTAGTAAAGTGGTTGGCGTGAGCAGCAGCGTGTTATTGCAGTCACAAAAGCGCGATTACATGATTTATACCTTGGATAAATTGTGCCTCAGATTGAAGGTAAGTTGAAAGTTTAAAAGTTGCTTTTATATATTTAGGCGTTTTGTGCCATTCATTTCTCTCCTCGTTGACCTAACAATTTATGTCAACGAGGAGAGAAATGAATAGGCAATAAGGTTAGGAACTCCTTTGCTGGAGCGTTAATAAAAGAACGTGTCCTAGTGGACATTGACATAATATGGTGTTATTTTACAATAAATAATACAAATATATTCATTCTTGATGTACGGGTTTAAAAAAAATTTCAGCATTTTTTTTCCTGTCAACGGGGGCAGTCTTAGAATTGGACGTGCCTCCGAAGAAGTTAACCGGCACGCTTATTAAACATAAATAATTATTGACATATCTTATTATATGTATTCATTGGGAGTTTTGTCTCCAATAAATGATGAAGAAATAAATTACATCAATATAAATTTTCTCGAGACAACGTCGACCTAAAGTTCAATAATAGTTTTTTCAAAAAGGAAATATTCTTCATACAATTTTATGAGATTTCTATAGTTGATTAGTTCGTTGATATTTGTGAGATGCCGATAAAAAATGCATGATGAAATTTCGTTTTGAAATGGCGAAACAAACTGCTACTTAAATATATATGGATTAAGGAAACCAATAATTGCTTCCACTTAGATGAAGCTTTATAACGATTAAAATTTTCGAAACTTGCTTTTTCACATATGTCGACCAAATTCGACCCCAGGAATTCGAAAATAAGGTTTTAAAAAAATGTCCGAATGTGTGCCTGTGTGAATGCGTTCATGTCCACAATACTGTTTTAAACATATCTTGAAAACGAGTTAAGCTAGGGACACGAAATTTCGAGAAATTATAATCCCACATTGTGTCCAAAATTTACCAAGTTTTGAGCCGCATTTTTTTTTTTTATACAATACAAAGTAAACTTGAAAAATTCGAAATTATTTCTTTAAATATGGTGTGGTATTTAGTTGATAAAAGTCAATAGAATGTTTAAAATTATATTAACAAAAAATTCCTGATCTAAAACATTTTGAATTTTTTGACGAGACGAATCGATTTACCTATCTTAAAACCTTTTGTAACCAACTATATATTTAAATAGATAAAAAATAGTATATTGTGATACAAGTGCGGAAAGTAGGCAGTTCCACACGAGTGTGAAGTTTGCTGTACGAGCCAGAGGCGACCCGATGATGAGCCGGTGGCAAGTACTGTAAAATTCACAAGAGTTGCAACTGTCTACTTTCAGCACCTGTTTTTTCAGCACGATATTTTTTGTAACAAATGCAGGAAATTTTCTATTTGAGAAACATTAAGAATGAATTTCCGGAAATTTTCGGTGAATTTGTATATTACCGAAAATTTCCATAAATTCAAGGCATCCAAAGCTTTTTGGAAAAAATCCGGAAATTTATGAAAAGTTGCTAAATCATTTGAAATTTCAGGTATCCAAAGCTTTTTGGAATTTCCGGCAATTTATGGAAAATTGCTAAATTACCGGAAATTGCAGGTAGCCAAAGCTTTTTGGAAAAAATTTCCGGAAATTTATGGAAAATTGATAAATTACCGCAAATTTCAGGTATCCAACGATTTCTAAAATTTTTGGTAATCTATCGGTAATTGATGGTAATTTATCAGTCATTTATGGTAACTTATCACTTCGAGTTTGTCCAATCACTATTCACTACTCACAATCAGTCTCTCAAGCGTCAAATCATAATGAAGTGAGGTTATTATTCCGGCAGTCCTGGAAAGTACATCTGAATCGAAATGCGCAAGCGCAACAGCAAGAAAAAGTAATGTGGCTGGAACTGCGCAAGCGTAGCAGCTACAAAAAGTAATCTTGCTCAAAGAGCGCAAGCGCAGCAGCTAGAGAAAGTCTTTTTATAACTGCTTTTTATCACGGCTTTGGAATTGGTCACTTCCCGCACGCAACAAATGCCTCGAAAAGCAAACATTTCGTGCGTGCGTTACAAAAAAATATTTTTTTACGTTTACAACAGGACTTTTTTTTCAATTTTGGAAGTATAGCAATATTATACGGACCAAATTTATTCCTTTTGATGAAACTACTTTATTGACCTATTACCAAATCTTTCATAACCAACCATAGTTATATAAATTATATAAAGCATAAATATTAAGCATAAGAATATCGATGTGTAAAAATTTAAATTACTCGGAAAATAATTTATCAATAAATTGAGGGAAATAATTTTCACAGTTAAATTTTCATTTACTTCGTTATATAGAATCGAGGTACCTAATCTGAGGAAGCAAATTTCTTTGCTGACCTAATCTGAGGAAGCACTGTATTCATGGAATTAACACAATTAACATAAACCCAAAGGTGAAAACACTCGAAATTACGTGGCAGCAGTTTATTTTATTCTATTTACGGGTTCGATAATAAATTTATCTCGCGCTACGCGCTCGTTCTTTGTATTTCTCCCACATTTGTAAACAGACCTTTAAAGTTGAAAGTGCTAATTTGCAGGTTAGTTGCCGAGGACGGTAAAGTGAGAGGGAAGATAGGGGACAGCAGATCAGTAAGGCAGGCCAGCATGTCTGTAATATTTCACGGAGACCGGTGAAACAGGGAGGGGTAAGGATGATGCCGGAGATAGTACCGATGATGGCGAGGTTCAGTTTACTATACCAGGGAACTTGGGGTGGGAAGAGAAGGAAGGGGGTCTAGCTGACAGGAGGACTCGAGGTAGGCCGTCAAATCGGGAACTGCTGAATAGATCCAGATCTAGTAGCTTAGGATCGAGACAACTTGTTGATAAATGGAGGCCGGGGGGAGGGTTTACGGATAAAAGCGATGAGGGGGACAAGACGGAAGACAGTAAAAGATCATGGGAAAACGAGGGGAATGAGCAGGGAGATGAGAAGTTGCGGAAAAAGTTAAAAAAAAAGTCTATACCGGAGAGGAATAAGGCAAAATGGAAGGTCGATCTAGAGAGCCTGGAAAATCTCATTAAAGGGTTTGGAGAGGAAACCAACCGAAGTCTGAATGACATGCAAAAGCGAGGAGATGCGGTTTGAGAGGAAATGAAGAAAGTCAGAGAGAAGTTGGAAGAATGGGATCTGGTGTAGCGGCAATAAAATGATAAGGTTTGGAAGCAGTTGGAGGATATCGAAAAAAAGCAAAGGATGAGTGAGAAAGAGATAAAATCTGATATGGAGAAGTTGAAAGAAAGAGTGAGAAAGCTAGAATGTAAGTCTGCAGATATAAAGAAAGGGGAGAAGGGGTAAGAGAAGGAGAGAGAATAAAAGAAGTGAATGAGAACGTTATCCTAGAAAATGTGAGAATGAAATCAAGATTGAGAGAGTTAGAAAGGAAAATGGAAGTAGAAGAGAAGACGAAACGAAGTAGAGATATAGTGATTAGAGAAATGAAAGTGGATAGTGAATCAGAAACAGAAGAAGTGGAAAAGTTTATGGGTGAAATTGGGGCAAAAGTGCACGTGGAAGAGGTTAATGGAGTGGGAAGGAAGAATAAAGGTAAATCGCATAAATATAGTGAAAGTGAGAAGTAAGGAAGAAAAAGTATAAGATGATATATGGGATGATTAGAAAGAAAAATTGAGTGTAGGATGTAGGGAGGGTCCATGGCGACGAGGGGAAGAAGCGGAGACTAGGGATAGAAGGGAGAAGGTCATGGAAACAGTAGAGGGTGAAAGGAAAGGAGGAGAAGGCGGAGCGACGGGGTTTCCACAAAAGTAGGGAGGGGACGTAGAGGTGAAAGAAGGGAGAAAGGAAGAAAGAAGTGAGAGTAGCGTTTTGGAACGTATCAGGGCTAATGAATAAAGATAAAGGATTCTGGGAAGTGGTGAAGAAATGGGATGTAGTGATGTTGAGTGAAACCTGGTTAGATGAGAAGGATTGTGGGAGAGTGAAGAGGAAGTTATCCAAGGGATATATGTGGCAGATGCAAGAGGCAAAGAAAGAGAAGGTAAAGGGAAGAAAGAAAGGGGGTATGGTGTCAGGAGCGATGAATGAATTGGTGGGAGAAAAGAGAATAGAAATGGGATTTGAGGAAACGGATGGAGTAATGTCGAGAATGGTGAAGATAGGAAGAAGAAAGGTGAGGACAGTTTGCGTTTACAGAGGAAGGGGAGAAGAAGAAGGTTGGAGTGTGATTAGGAAATGGGTGGCGAAAAAAGGATGACGAATTGGTGTTGATATGAGGTGGTCTGAATTCTTGGACAAGGGGAAGAGGGAGGGGAAGTATGGGATGAAGAGAGTGAGACTTTCAGGAGAAAATCGAAACATAAACAGGTGTACCAGGAGGGTAGGACTCTGTTGGAAATTCTGGGAGAAACAGGATGATTCATTTGTAATGGGAACTCAGAAGGAGATGAGGATGGCGAGATTGCGTTTGCAAGAAAAGGGGAAACAGTAGTAGACTACATTCTGGCCGAGGAAAGGATAAGGAGGCTATTGGAAAGAATGGAAGTAGGAAACGAAATAGAAAGAAAACGAAAAGGGGAAATAGGCAGGGGACGACAGGGAAAAAAGCAAAGATGGGAAAATGGGAAGTAAATAAGCTAATAAAATATACGGAAAGAATGGAAGAAGAGAATGTGGTGATTGAAGATGGGGGAGGCATGTATGAGATGTTGTGTGAGATGAGGGGAAGGGTAGAGAAGATAATGGAAGAAATTAGTTCAAATGAGGTAGAAAGAAGGGGAAAGAGAGAATGGTGGGATGTGGAAGGTATAGAGAGTAAAGATAGTATGAAGTTATCGTTAAAGAATTGAAGAAGTGGAGAGATAGACAGAAAGGAGTATAATAAAAGAAAAAGGGAACACGAGAAATTACTAGATGTAAAACGACAGGAGGTGAAGGTGAGGTACATGGAAGATGTAGAGAAAGCAATAAAGGAAAGAAGAGAATGGGAGGTGATCATTAAAGAAAGGAGTGGATGACAAGGAATCAATGAAGAGATAAGTATGGATGAATTGACGGTATATTTCAAGAAATTGCTAGGAGGGGTGGATAGCAAGGTGAGGGGCAAGGTAGAAAGATCAAGGAGGGAGGCATGGAAGGTGGGAATGAGATGACCAGAGAGTATGTAATAGAGTATGGAGAGGGGAAGGATGGCCGAAGAAGTGGAGAACAGGTTTGGTAGTTCCTTTATTAAAGAAAGGAGAGGGTAGGAAAATGGAAGATTATGGAAGAATCACTCTCATGCCAGTAACGTATAAGATTTACGCGGAGGTGCTTAGGAAGAGGTTAGAAGAACAGGTAGAAGAGAAAGGAAGTGTTCCACACAATCAAACAGGATGCAGGAAGGGGATGGGGACAGTGGATATCATTTTAGTTCTGAATTTTCTAGTCAACAGGAACCTGGGATAGAAAAAAGGAAAACTGGTCGCACTCTTCGTAGATTTTAAGGCAGCTTTCGACTCGGTGAATAGGAAAGTTTTGTGGAA
>CAKNYM010045725.1:0-24730 GCA_932195095.1 Andricus curvator | reverse complement strand
TATATACATATATATATATATATATATATATATATATATATATACATCGGACGTTTCACGTCAACCTGCACAGTGGGCTGCCAGGAACTAGTATGCATCGATTTAAAAGTTATACGGCTCAAAATGTTCGTATTTCCAAACTCTATCGAAGGCGCCTGGTAATATTAAAAAAAATAACAACATGGCTCGCTAAGTCCGAATCTAATATTTGTTAAACCCTATCTGGTTTTTTTTTATTCCAGGTTTAAGTTTATGTTTTTTTTTCATGTACTTTCGAATACGTAAAAGTCTGATGGTTGAAATTCATTTCTTGGAATTGAAAAAAGTAAAAGATCGAGAAAGTGCACTTGTTTTTTGTTCATATGATAATAGATCGTTAGTATTTCTTTTATTTTAAATGAGAAATATCACGGCGAACTGTATTAAGAATCGCAGCTGAGATTCTTGCTACAGTCCGCGCGCGAGTCGCCTAGTCGCTAGCAACTTAAGACAATTCTAATTTCTTTAACATCAAATTAATTTGGCTTAAATTTTCCAGGAAACTTCTTTGTACAGTAGTTAACAACTTTCTCGCTGGAAGTTTTTTGTTCAGAATTCGCTCGATAAACGAAACGCTGGAAGTTAGAGAAGTCCAATATGCGCCGAGCGTCAGAAAAAAATGAATACATTTTTTTCTTAAATAAATTTTTCAATTTCTTTTGCTCTAACAGTTGAAGGACGTTCCGAACCACATTCCCTGAACATTATATTTAAAAATTCCAAAAACTAACTGAATGAGCACGAGTTGAAGTGAAAAACGAATTAAAATCGATTTTTAAAAAAGTAGGTTTTTTGTCTTTAATTAGAAAACTAAAAAAACTACAACCCTTTATCTAAGGGGAAAAAGATGCACAATGAAATTCTACATCTAGATATAGTCTTCAAAAATTAAAATTCGTGAATGTTTTCAAAGCCTCCAGGGCTCGAACGCAAACGCAAGTGCGTAGGTGCGTTCCATGTACTAACAGAGGACCGGGCATAGATCCATTCTATGTTAGCACATTGCCTTTATAAATGAAAGCCAAGCCAGTGGTGATCGCTGATCGCAGTTGACATCAGCGTCACTGTACCTCCTTTTTAATATAGGAATACGTTCCTCCCGTGCTGCCCCACGCCAACCGTCATCAATTTGTTAACATTGGTTGAATTAAACTGTTTTTTATTTAAAATTCTTTGTTTTTTTCGTTGAAATATCAGTTTTCACATTTTTCATTAAGAATGCATGTTTTTTGTTTCAAAATTTAACTATTTGGTTGATAGTTTAACTCCACCGTTAGAAGCTTATTTTTTGGCTAAGAATTCAACTACTTGGTTAAAATTAGAACTTTAAAAACTTTAGAAAAAAAAAAAACTTTAGAACGCTGAAAAAACCAGTTCTCGTCAGATCACTGAAGTTAAGCATCGTTGGGCGCGGTTAGTACTTGGATGGGTGACCATTCGAGAAAACTGAGTGCTTTTGGCACATCGTGGGTGTGGTGAGCCCACACTTGTAGTTATTTACTGCAAGAAACTATCCACCTAGAAGCACTACCCGAATCGGGTAGTGTCACGCCTACCCTGAAAGGGAAATGGCTTAATGGTATACAATTTCTTTTTTTGAAGATTCATCATTTTAATTGAAAATTCATCTCTTCGGTTGAAAATTCAACTATTTTGTTGCAAATACAACTATTAAGTTGAAAATTCGTCTTTTTTGGTTGAATTTAAGTGTTTTTGATTTAATCGTAAATACCCTTAAAAGTTTAAAAATGCAATGAAAGAAAAAAGACGTATTCAGTTAAATTAAATACATTATTATTTTTATTGACAATTAAAATGTCAACAAAATCGAAAAAAAAAATTTATTGGGTCCTATATAAAAAAATTTGGTTTGATTATATTTTACAATTTCGTTTTTTTTACATAATTTTACATTAGTAGGTATAACTTAATCATTCCGAATTATAAATGTCCCATCAATAACTGAAGCTTCAAAAATGTGTTGCTGATGACTATGCATGCTACTTTTCAGAGATGTCGCTTAGACAAACATATTTTCAGGAGGCTTGGTTGCAAGAAACGATTTTTAAGTATGTCATCGAAACGCACCAAGCGAACCGAACTAGTACAATATGCTAACGAGCCATATAGAAGTTATTCGCTAGGAACTGGAAATACCGGTGAGTTTTGATTAATAATATTAAAACTCTTGTTATTCGCTTTGCCACATGATCTACGAATAACTTAAATTTTCTTGCTTCAGACCAGAGAAGAGAATTCACCTGCAGGCTCAAATGAACCCGATCCCCTTACTACAGCCGGAACATCTACTACGTCAAACGATGGTTTCGGAGAAGCAGCTGAGGTGTCATCTCTTCAGCGTACTCCTCCCCTAGAGCTTCGTGGCTTGCAACAGTACCTGACTCGAGAAGATGTTTCTAAAACAGAGATATGGTGGTGCTTGTTTTCAGTACATCACATAAGTTTGAGGAGCGCCGGAATTGCTTATAAAAGGTTCACCAAAATGTTCCGCGACAGTGTAATTGCGTAATGGATGGAATTGGGCAAAACTGAAATTTGCTACAATATAGTATTAAATATGCCAACGGCGATACCACGCTGAAAACACCAGTTCTCGTAAGATCACTGAAGTTAAGCATTGCTGGGCGCGGTTAATACTTGGATGGGTGACCGTTCAGGAAATACTGCGTGCTGCTGGCCCGTCGTGGGTGTGGTGGGCCCACATTGGTAGTAAATATCCACCTAGAAACACTACCCGAATCGGGTAGTGAGGCAATGAACTTTCGAGTTTGAACTGCTAATCGATGTATGTATGTATAGTATTAAATATAGTTTTTCGATGAGAGCTTAAATAAGTTTTCACAACAGCATCAAATGAACATTTGTTTGAGATATTCGAAGAAATTAAATGACTAAGTTACCAGTAGATGCTTTACCTCTGCATTCCTGGGACACCCAACTGCGGATGATTTGCTGAAAGTTTACCTTGATTTGCTTAAGCCTCCAATGTTACGAAAGGTACTTTAGGTCTCTATGGATGGACCAAACGTCCATTTGAAAATGGTCAAGGACTTTGAGACACACCTGAAAAGCACCGGAGATCCAGATAATTCTATGTTTGTCTACATGAGAACTTGTGGTCTGCATGTAAGAAACAAAGCATTCAAAACAGGATTTAGTAATAAGACCACATAATGGTATATCTTATCTCGGAGCTGCTTATAACCTATTTAAGGACATTCTTTCACCTAAAAGTGATCTTATTAGGTACTCAGGATCTAGTCTATTGCCTCTTAAATTCTGTCCAATTCGTTGGTTGAAAAATCCCTCTATTGCTGAAGGAGGAAAAGAGTGACTCCCAAACTTAAGCAGTCTAAAACTTATGCCCTGTAATTTGGCTTTCTTTAGCTTTATTGCTGAAGAAATTTAACCATTTCTGTCAACCCAGTGGGCAAAAAAATTGAGGATGTCTTTACGTTATCTTTACGACATTTTTACAACGTCGCAAATACGTCCTATATCCGTGTCGTAAAGATGCCTTTGAGATATCTTTAAGACATTTGAATGTCGCAACGATGTCTTCACTTCATCCTTACGATACGGACATACAACACAGTTGCGACGTCGTAAAGATATCATGAATATGTCGTAAAGACGTCCTTCAATTGTTTACCCACTGGGAAAAATTCAGAGCGATGCCCCTACGGCTTCATTTTTGTATACTGAACTGAACTCTATGATAGTGAGTTTCTTAATCATGATTGTAAAGAAAGAAATTATGACCAAAGAGACCTCTGGGTTCAAGATAGATTTAAAAGACTGTAAGAATCTTATCTTTGCTAAAGAATTTCCCCCTAGCTTTTCAGTAAAAGCTGAGTTACGTAAAGTCAAGGTGACTGATGAAGAAATTCTTTAGTTTAAGTCAGACTGTGTGAAAATTGTAAAAACAATTTGTCTTACATTAATTGAAAATCGCCTTTAAAGTACAATTTGTGCAAAGGCGTAACATACTTTTATCCATCTTTGTTGGCTGATCGAGAAAATCCATGCTTATCTCGTTTAGAAAAAACTTAAGAAGTCTTCAGGAGAAACAGTGGTTTTCAGGAAGTCAATGTGATTTAGTTTAAATAGAATTTAAGAGTTTATGTTCCAAACCTGATGTGGTATTATCCTGTAACTTTTGGAAAAATTAAGCGGCGCACAATATACTCAGATATATACTGGAATTTTTTTAAAGAAAGTTTTAATACTCAGCCAAGGCTATGTATGTGAGGATTTTCTATTAGCAAAGAAATCATTTTTGAAAATCAAGGATATGAGTATCTTACTGTCCAGAGACACGATTATGCTGTATTCCAAGTTCGCAATTGCAAATCCGCAATTCAAGAGCCCTTTATGCAGAGTCTGCAAAAGACAAAAGCGGAAAAGGTTTTGAAAGGAAATGAAGGTGTTGAAAAGAGAAGACTGGTTGAGGAAATTGAAAGCATAAGGATAAAAAAAAACATTTTAACTGATATTGAAACAGAGGTAGAAAACATTTATCAGCAGTTAGAGGCATTGTGCGGCTCTGTTGTCATCTAATAGCCTGTCATTAGGCTTCGTTTCGCTTTTTATTCTTCCTAGTTTTCTATATCTCTCATAATATATTTTTATTCACCGCACTAGAGTACGTGATGAACGTTTCTTTGTAAGAATAAAGTTAAATTCCTAGCTTTTCACTTGCAGTTATTAATTTATTGATAGTTTGGACACATGTCCTTAACTTAATTAATTCATACTGCCTCTTGAAGCGCATTTTTCTGGCTTGTTTTACTTTTTTTGCATATTATTGAAATATTATCCACTTTTATAATACTTTTCTGTCAGGGAAATTTTTCTAAATGTCAGGGAAAAGTCAGGGAAATTGGATCTCGTGGCCACCGGGAGTGCGCAGAATGGGCGATTACCGACGAGTGTGAAACTTGCAGCATGAGCCGGAGAAGGACGAGTCGGAGGTTACAATGCACGAGCGAATCGAGTGCGAAGAGCTGAAGGCAGATGCTGCAATCACATGAGTATCAATTGCCTGTGCGCACGTATATTACACGCTATTTTCTGCAACAACTGGCCGAAGAGGTTATTCAGCGCCTTTTTACTCCTTTTAAACACATTTCCTATCGCATATGGTAGTTTTTATCTAAACTTCTTGACCATTTTTTTGCAAAATCTACCGTACCTGTATACTAAAAAAAACAATGCCTCTAGGAGTTAGGAACTACTTGTTAACACGTTCTTTTTTTTAAATCTCTCGTTCAGCAAAATCTGCCTGATCTGTATACTCGAAATTTGTTTTATTTTCTATTTCTGTCACCAATCCCCTGAGATAAATTATGAATACTACTTGAATAAATTTTCAAAGTAATTTTGAAATAATTTAAATACTTTGTGTATAACTCTGCCGGTTCGAAAAGTTCCTCATCTGTAACGTGCACATGCGCATCCATGGTACCGATGCGCATAATATATAAGAAGCAAAGTGCGCATGCGCCAATGTTATAGTCGCTTTTTCAGTACGAATAAGTAACTGTGCATATCATTTAAGTGCACAAAAAGTCCATCTTTCGAGGTGGGTGTTGAAAAAACACCTGTGTGACACTTGTGCATCCTTGGGAAAAGTCAGAAGATAAATTTAAATCAGTTTTTATTACATTTGAAGGAAAATACTATGAGTTTCACAAGTTTTATTGCAGCTATCATAATACATGAGAAACGCCCAAAACAAAATTTTCGTGATAAAATTTGAACAGTTACCTTAATTAATCACATTTTTTCACAATTCGATATTGCACTAATAAACACATATACTGAATCTAACCCTACTTTTACGTAATGCGTACATTTTTGTATAAGGGCCTGCGCACCAATACCCTCTATTTTGAGTAATTTTCTTTAGATAGTTTTTTTAGTCAATATGTCTAAAAAATGTAATTGTTCAAGAAATATTTAGAAAATGGTGATAAAAATAATTTAAAATAAACTTGTCGCCCGTAATCGTCCATATCATTCCTAATTCCTATATTTTTATTCAAGTATATTCGTTTTCTATTTACCTTATCCTTCTCTGTTGTTTTGGCAATCTAAAATTCTGCCTTAATTTTCCAATCTATATTTTTGTATCCAAATCCACATATACTACTGTGCAAATGAAATAACGCATATGTCCAATTTTGATCAAAATTGTGTTGACGTTATATTAATAATCTACAAATTCCCTTTAAATAATCTATGTAAGGGAATAGTACAAATTTGCTCTCAGAGGTAGTGGAGTGTCTTACAGGTTGGGACACTGTATGGGTTGGGACAGCGCGCTTTTCTCCATTTCTTTGAACTGGTGCCACCTGCCATTACTGTCACATATTAGTATCAGTAGTAATACATATGTACTAATATGTGACAGTAATAACAGGTGCTACCAGTGCAAAGAACTGGATAAAACGGGCTATCCCAACCTACACAGTGCCCCAACCTGTACGAAACTACCCTACCTATTTTCGACAAAATAGTTTACCAATATGTGTAAACAATACGCGAATGCAAATATGAATAAAGGGCAGTGTGCCGTAAGGTACTATCTCATAAATTTAAAAAAGGGATTATTGGCTTAAAAAACAAAAAATTCTGATATACATCCTACTGAAACGATTTTTTTATAGTCTCATTAAAAATTTTTTTTTTGTAAGTATGTTTGAAGTGTTCGATAACATAGCATATGCCAATAAGTCCTTAAATTCCTAAATTTTGTCGGCTATGGATCAGTACGAGGGCGACCCAGAGAAGAGAGTAGAAATAGTTGTGAACGATATTGATTGGACAAATTACATAAATAAGTTTAGCTTCTGCAAAATGTGAACCATGGGCCGAGAGTGATAGATGAGCGGTTGTCCTTTTTTGCCAATTTCTTCTTATTATTATTTGCATAATTTGTAAAGGAATTTATATTTATAAACTTTTCAATAAATAAAAAATAAAATAAAAGAACCGCAGGCAGCGAGAATTGAGCACGCAACGTTTCGGTTTTAAAGAGGAAGCGCTACTGTCTGAGCTACAAAACTATTAGTGGGTACAACGAATATATTGAATAGCATGAATAAAATAAATACAATTAATACAATGAACTATAATCAATACTCCAGGAAGATGTTTAGATATTGACCAGGGTAATATAAGTTGAAGATGGTGGTAAGAAATAAAAGTGTAGATTACTGGTCAAAGCTTCTTTTAATGAATAAAGCTGTGAGATCTCACAGCATCATTACTGATTCGACCGTGCGTC
Organism: Andricus curvator; assembly: GCA_932195095.1. NCBI lineage: Eukaryota > Metazoa > Arthropoda > Insecta > Hymenoptera > Cynipidae > Andricus > Andricus curvator. The sequence goes on along the minus strand of CAKNYM010045725.1, from coordinate 17,379 downwards.
GACGGTCATCATTAGAATTGTACATATATGGGACGGTAAAAGCCTGCATAACAGAAGTGAGGGAATCAAAGATGTTAAATCAAAGATGTTAGATATATAACCATTGTATTATACAAAAGTATTATGAAAAAAGTATGTAAAAGTTGTAGATATGGACAGATTGTTATTATTAATGGTCAAGTGTAAAAATGTCGACCTTGTTTTAGTTTCGGAGTGAGATGTTATAAATTTTAGATAAAGTTCGGAAAAGTATTTACCTCCGATTAATTTGAAGCAGCGTACACCCATGTATTTTGACTCGCTGATTACGAAAATGATAGTGAAAATAGCAGCAAATTTGATTTTCAAGGTCGAAGCTCCAATAAACTAACAAAAAATCATGTTTTTTCGGTTATTTCAGTAAATATTGTGCATGTACAAAAAAGCTTTAAATGAAAGCTGTAAATCTTTTGAAGATACACGTTTAATATAATATCCATTTTTTCTAAACAAACCATTATTTTTTGACAGCAGATGAAAAATGTTGGTACAAAGTATAGAATTTTTTGAATGGGACTTGTGGCAGTCCTTTCCCCCACGAAACGTTGGAAAGGACATGTATGTGACCTATATTATTTCTGCGACCAGTGATAGGGGTGCCCCCACGAGAATTTGGAAAGGAGAAGGTGTGTGACCTACATTATTTCTGTGACCAGTCACAAGGGTGCCTTCCCGCCTCCACGATAAGTTGGAAAGGGGAAGGTATGAGACCTACATTATTTCTGTGACCAGTCACAGGGGTACCTCCCCGCTCTCACGAGACGTGGAAAAGGGGAAGGTATGTAACCTACATTATTTCTGTGAGCAGTCAGAGGGGTGCCTTTCCGCCCTCCAAGAGTCGTTGGACAGGAGGAGGTATGTGACCTACATTATTTCTGTGAGCAGTCACAGGAGTGCCTTCCGCCCCCCTAGAGACGTTGGAAAGGAGAAGGTATATGACTTACATTATTTTCGAGGCCTGTCAGAGGTATACGTTACCCCCCCCCCATGAAACGTTGGAAAGGGGAGGTATGTGACCAAACTCAAACCTTCCCGTCGTGAAGTGCGTAAGTAGGCAATGTCGAAACTAATGGAGTTTTGGCAAAATGTGCTTGTTGGAACATTATCCCATTTTTCTCGAAAAATAATGGATTTAGGCGATAAGTTTGAAGAACATAAAAGACGAATTTTTTCGAGTGCTACAACTTGTGTTTAAGTCTTTTTCCTCTCAAACCAATATTTATCGAAATATAGTGAAAAATGAAAAAAAAAACCGTTTTTTTTGCTGCTTCTTCCTTGAAAATCAAAGCGGCTATTTTCACTATCATTTTCGTAATCAGCAAATTAAAATACGTAGGTATTCGCAGTTTCAAATCAATCGGAGGTAATTACTTTTCGGAACTGCACCACAAATTTTATGAAAGAAGTGAAATTTTTATAAAATATAAATAAGTTAACATTGGTGTTAAAAATTTTAGCTTTAAAACTTTGACTTCGTCTGCAGGATGGACACAAATATATACTTAAATAATAAATTTAATAACATGAATGTTATTATGTGCATATCCATGCCGTCCGGCAGACGGAGGGAAGACAGTGTCTAGAAAAAGTGTGACGTAACGGTATATCGTGTCTTACTTCTACGCGTAGGTATATACGTATAAGACAAGGATAGCAAAGCAATCAGACAATGTTAAGTAAAAATGAACATGAGCTATCTATACATACATATATTGATTAGCAGTTCGAACTCGAAAGTTTATTGCCTCACTACCCGATTCGGGTACTGTTTCTAGGTGGATATTTACTACCAATGTAGGCCCACCACACCCAAGACGGGCCAACAGCGCGCAGTATTCCTGAACGGTCACCCATTCAAGTACTAACCGCGCCCAACAATGCTTAACTTCAGTGATCTTACGAGAACTGGTGTTTTCAGCGTGGTATCGCTATCTATACACAGAAATTAAATGGAGTTATTTATGTAGACGTTAGTTAATTAGATTATTGTTTTGCATGAATAAGACTATTATAGATAGCGCTGATACCATGAATGTCAGGTCTGAAATCATCCTCCAAATTTTTATGGGATCCCTAAGATACATAAGGCCGATTAACCATTGCGACCTGTCACATCCTTTGTTGCATCTCTATTATATTATATCTCACGGTTCAACCTATTAACGCAATCCTAGGCAATAGACGTTGTCATTTCAAAGATAGCTGGAATTTTGTGGAAAAGACCCCTAAATAAAATGGACAGCAATTTTTCAGTCTTGGTGTTAAGTCACTATTCACTAACATTGCACGTGACCTCGTACTAGATACTGTCAAGAATAAATGAAACCAAATTAAGCTACACATTAAATTACCTTTCGAGTTCTTCGCCAAGATGTTACAATTCTGTTTGGAGAACGCTTACTGCGTGTTTCAAGACAAATATTACAAGAAAATGTACGGTGTACCCATGGATTCGCCGATTTCAGCCGCTGTATCTGATCTTTTATTGGAAGAAATGGAATACGCAGTTTTTTTTATTTAATCCTCAGTTCTCATTTCGTTAAGTTGATGATATACTATCTTGCCTTCCTCGACATCAAATTCAGTCATTTAGAGACCTTTTTAACACTTACCACAATAGATATAACTTCAATGGTCAAATCCACACAAACTGGTTCCGTAAATCAACGTGGTCTGATAGACATACAAATTTTAAATCAATTATATATACTCCCTATAAAACTAGTATTGCCAACAGCCTTGTTGGCAGAGCTATCAAACTGTCTCATATGTCTTTCCATAATGAAAACCTTGAAATTGTTGGACTTATCAATAAACTAATTAACATTCGTGTGAATAAATTACTTTCTTTCAACAAAAATGTTGATGATATAGATAACAGAGACTTAAACTTAGATAAATGAATAGTTTTACCTTATAATTCAAAAAGCTCCAGAATTTTCCAAAAATTATACAGCTAACATAATATTGAAATCATCTTTAAACCTGTCAAAGATCCATTTAATCTATTCATAAATCGAAAAGACCGTATTTCCAAAAATGAAGAAACTAATATAGTTTATAAAATAACTTGCTTATTTTGTGGTAAAGGCTACATTGGCCAAACTAAGCGTCATACAGAACAAAGAATCAAAGAAGACAAAAGATCTTGCGACAAGAATAAGAATAACACTGCCCTTGCCAAGTATTCAACAATTCAAAAACGCAACTGCCCTTGCCAAGTATTCAACAATTCAAAAACGCACTTTCGATTTTGAGAATGTTATTATTCTAGCTAGAGGAACATATGACTATAAACGCATCTCCATGGAAATGTTCTTCTATGTAAAAAACACCAATAATGTAAACTTCAGAACTGACATTGATGGTAACAGCGCTATCTACAATAGTCTTTTTCATACAACAATTTAATTTTATTAACTAACCTCTACGTTAAGAACTTCCTTTAATTTCTGTACATAGATAGCTAATTTTCATTTTTACTTAACATTGCTGATTGCTTTGCTACGTCACACTTTCTTTAGACACTAGTAATATAATTCGGCTAGTAATAACCAACCTTAGCATCTCTTATATTTTACTTGTACAACGTAATGTCCTCACTCCGTCTGCGGGGCGGCATGGATATGCACATAATAACATGCATGTTTTTAAATGTATTATGTAACTACTTATTTACGTCCGTCCTGCAGACGGAGTCAAGGTTTTAAGATAACATTTTTAACACCAATGTTATCTTAGTTATATTTTACAAAAATTTTACTTTCGTAAAATTTGTAACATCGCACTCTAAAACTAATACAAGGTAAACACTTTTCCACTTCACCATTACTAATAACAATCTGTCAATATCTTCTAATTTTTCATCTTTTTTTTAATTTTCTATTTACCGTACATGTGTTTTATTCATTTAATTTAAACAATGGTTACAAATTTAACATCTTTGATTTTCTCACCTCTGTCGTGCAGGCGTTTACCACCCCATATACATATGTACATATGTACATATGTTATTCAATATATTCGTTGTGCGCACCAATAGTGTTGTAGCTCAGACAATAGTATGAGTGGATAGTATGTATGACAGACAGTATGTATGAGTGGATAAATTGTAATTTTGAATTATCTTTCAGAAAGTAATATTTTGACTTAAATTTTCGAAGCTTTTTCGATGTGTTTTATTTCATGAATATTAATTATAATGCATTACACATTTGAACTAGAATATTTTATAGTACGTAGTACATTTCATTGTGTATCCTCAAGATACACGAGGGTTTCGCTGGCCTGTCGCTGTGATTTCGTCGTTCCCTGTGGCCACCCATCTCACGGTCTTTAGACGTGGCCATAGGTGTGATTAACCGCGATTCTACTGGGAGCTGGTGTTTTTTCGACTATGGCAGTTGCTCCAAGTGGGACCCTGCTGTGGATGTTTAACCTTTTTTTAACATTATATATATATATGAAATGGATGCCGCCCTTCGTGAGGATCTCTCGGAGGAAAGGGTCCGAAAGTTCGCCCACGAACTCAGGATCTACCGTTACACACTGAAAAAGTGAAAGCTGCTGACAATCAAACCGCAAGTTATTGACAAAATACGGTTTTTATCTGACGCAAGGACTATAATACAGAAGAGGGAGGGATAGTTCAGAGAAAATCAATAGTTTCTCGCTGTCCCATCGCGCATCTTCAGCGATCTCCCTGTTTCTGTCGAAAACCCACCCAAGCCCAACGCGGTAGAGACTTTTCGCAGAGAGGTATAAAGATCCCGAAAGCACTGGGATTGAAAGAACATACTAATATCATCCGCTTCAAGGAGTTTAGCGACGACCCCATAACATCTGAGGAGGAATTTCCATCAATCACTGCCGAAGAGGTGAAAAAAGCACTTAGGGGCACGAAGAACTTTTCCGCTGCAGGACCAGTTGGTATCAAGAACTTCTGGTAAAGGAAGTTTACTTCTACGCACCAATATCTGGCCCGCATCTTCACTTCATATTTAAAGTCGGAGAAGCCCATTCCGTAGTGGCTGGTGTTAGGAAGCACTGTACTCCTACCGAAGAAAGGCGACTTGTCCCACCCAGAGAACTATAGGCCAATACTTAGTTTGAACACGCTGTACAAGATCTTTCCAGCTATCCTGAATGAGATGATAGTTCTGACAATTGGACCAGCGTGGAGAGAGATTTGCGAACAACATAACTCGAAAAAAATTGTAGTAGGCTGTCGGGAGAACCTGCTAATCGACAGGAGCGCTTGCAAAGACGCTGCATTCTATAATCGCAAACTGCCGATGGCCTGAATTGATTACCAGAATGCTTTCAACTGAACCGCCCATGGACTTAATATCTGTCTGTTGGAAAGCTTGAAGTTTCATCCATATACAGTGAGATGCATAGAGATTGATGCCCCTTTGTAAAACCAGATTTACTATCTCATCTGGAAAATATCGTGTGACAACTAACAGTACCTCTGCGCTGAGCATAATCATCGTTAGCATAATGTTAGTCATGTATTTTATATGGATGACCTGAAAATCGATGCCTCTGAAGCAAAGCAGCTTCAGAATGCTTTAAGGGTCGCTGAAAGGTACGCAGGAGAGATTAGTACGGATTTTGGATTAGACCAGTGTGCCAAGATTCATCTGAAGCGAGGGCGAATTGCTGGCGTTCCCGAGGACTCTGAACTCGTTGATATGAGAGCTATTAAACACTATCTATACCTAGGCGTGCCTGAGAGCCGCATTCAGGATAAAAGATCAGTGAAGGAGGCTCTCCGAAATAGGTACAAGTGCCTCCTTTAATAGATTTGGTCTTCCAATGTATCGGCATTGAACAAGATCTCTCCGACTATCATGCTTTCCGTCCCAGTTCTACTTTATTCATTTTGGGTGGTTCCATGCACGAAGCACGAGCTCACGGGCCTAGTCATCGCCATGCGTAGGATCATGCGTATGCAAAGAAGCTTGCATATCAAATCGTCCGTTCCGCGTTCATACATTCCATGCCGTCAAGGAAGCCGCGGATTTCTATATCTTCAGTATCTTTATAACTGAATTATCCTGAGGACAGCTCACATCGTCGCAACTAGAAGAGATCCTCTCTTTAAAACGGTTAGGAATCACGAGATGATTGGCAAAAGAGCGTTCCCTTACAAAGTTGTAGAGCCGGCGGTCGAGACCCTTGGCCTGGATCTTAACATCAGAAGTGAGGACAGTGCATTACTCCATCTAGAAACCTTACTTCTAAAAGCCCAAATAAAGAAAGCAGAGGTTGAAAACTTCCGCTAACAGCTCCCCGACAAGACAATGCACGGAATCTTTTACAGGAATGTAGAAGATCAGCCCTTGTCGAAGGAGCTAACTTTTGCTTTCCTCAGATCATCAGGATATAATTCAGGTACTTAAGGCCTTGAGAGTGCTTTACTACCATCTTTGTCGCTCTTGCGGTGTTAGTCGCGACCCTGCTCTGCCGAACGCTCCGAGGGAGAGTCAATTTTCCAGCTAGTCCAAAAGTAAAGTACACCTATGTTCACGCCTCACGACCGTTAGATGGGTGGGTACAGGGTACGATGGAATCACAGTGTCACACCGTGGTTCAGGAATCATTTTTCGCGGAAAAATTATGGTGCATGTTGCAATTCTCAACTGATTCACATTTTTAAATTTCTTACTATAAAATTCCTAATAAACGTAAGGTTGCAGATTTTTTTTGCATTCAAAAAATTTATTAATAAATAAATCGGAAAACATGTTAAAATCAAACTAAGTTTAAAGCTTTATGATATATAACACGAAATCCTTGTAAACAATGATTGTTGATCATTTTTATAAACAAATTTCGTGAAGAAACCTTAAGGTCATTATTTTCGCTTTCAAAACCTGTAGTAATAATAATAATATAACATTATTTATGATTAGAAAATTGCACAGGGACAATAATTTGTACTTTATTCATCATTTATTATTGTTAATAACCAAATACATTTACAATAACCATTAATGTACCTGACACTTATATCCATTGCAATAAGTGATTAGCAAAAAATTATTTTATTCTCACGAGACTGTACATTAATGGATATTCATAATGTATTTTGTTATTAACCTTAGTTAATTTGTAATGTGGGCGGAGGGTCCCGTGAGGTCCCTCCCCTCACCCCTACCCTGGTGCTCAAGCTATAAAGCCTATTTTGCCACACCCGTGTTTATTCTCATGGCTGCACACCGAATCTGACCACCTTCATCGAGTATTTATATCTCGTTGCATTCGTTGTTTGCAACGTCCTGGAAGTACACCTTTCAGGTTCCAGACGTACCCCATCGCACAGTGAATGACGAGGACCTCTTTGCACAGCAAAGTGATCCTCGCCCACTCCGTCATCCGGCAGTCTCCCTAACTAGGCCGTGGAGAGGGATGGCCAGGTTAGGGTAGACGGAGCGGTCCCTCTGAGGTAATCAGTTAGATGCACAGTTTCAACACACTGTCTTGGTGTGTTATGTAAGCGCATGTGTGTGAGTTTTCATTGCTGGAAATTGACCAGCGACCACCGAGCGATAGTCCCGTCGAAATGGATTCTTTACACAAGAAGATCGCTAACTCTTTTCCGAGTCTTCACAAAGTCTACCTTGGGAGTTAACTAGCCTCTTCACCTTAAAAAAATGATTTTCCCTGAAAAAGAATTAAATCCGCGCATTTGTTTATGTGTATTCATATCTGTATCCATATCGCAAGTGCCGTGGAATGTTTTTGGTACGCTGGTATGGCTTCGAGGTTATCAACCAGTGAGTGCTTCGCATCCCCGAAAGCACCGATCACAAGGACAAGCATTTGAACCGAATTTTCTAGCTACAGTCTCGATACCTCTTCTCCTTTTCCTTCTCCCTGACTGTGATGTTGTTGTCGTCCGGAGCGAGATTTCGATTATGAACATAGTTCGTTTCTCGAAGTCATGAAGAACGATGTCAAGCCTCGAGTATGCAATGGGGACTATCGTCGCGAGAATGTCGTTCCAGTAAATTTGGCACTTCTCGTTTCCGATAATTGTAAAGCACTCTCAGGGCGGAATTGTGTCTCTGGACATAAGTCGTCCTGGCACGCGAAAATGAACCCTCTATGCTTAAGTCTCGATGATTTGAAGAATGCAAACGTTGCCTCTCGCCACGAGAATTGATCTTTTACATTTCTGTCAAAGCTTTCGTGCATTTTCTTCTCAAGGAGCCGTTAGAGGAAGTTGTTTACCTCTGCTTTTTTCATCCTAGCTCTGTAGAAGTAAGCAATCTGGATGGAATAATGCATTTTCCTCACGTCTGATGTTAAGATCCATGCAGGTTTCTCTCAAGCCCAAAGATTTGGCTCAACTGGTGCGCTTTCTAGCCCTCATTTCTCCTTAGCCCAACTTCTAGTTATTTACTACAAGAAACTATCCACCTAGAAACACTACCCAAATCGGGTAGTGTCACTTACTTACTTATATTACTTACTTATATTATATATTAGGCTGGTGAAAAAAAATCGACTATTTTTTTTCAAAACCCCCACATAAAAACTTCCGGAAAGGTGTAAAAAGATGCCTGTTAAAAGCAGAGCTCTTAATATTAATATTCAGAGGTCGCTCATCGCGAATTTCTATTTCCCATTTAAATAGCATGTGAAATTTTTTTTTTAATTTGGAAGTTGTTAACTCTTCCACGGCTTAATGAATTGCTAAGCCCGAAACACATTCTTGTAGGGAATTCGACGCTCTACAAAAAAGGTCTCTTATGATTTTTTCATAAATTTACTCCTTCAAAAGTTATTTAAGGTTAAAGTTGAACACATAATAAATTTATCGTTTTTTTCTTAATTTTTGGCAAAAATTTGAAATTTATCACTAATTATCGTAATAGTTTTTTCAGAAATTTTATAGTTCATAATTTTCATTAAAAAAAAGATCGTTTAACAATTTTTAAATCGAAAAGCTCAGTATCTTTATGTATTACCGGCTTATTTCTTCTTAAAATAGTAGTTTTCATCTATTAAGTATCAAGATCATTCAGATACTAATGAAAAGACGTCACTTATAGAAACGTACTGTTTTGTATTTAGTATAGTATAAAAATAAAATTCAATATAAACAATTTTGAATATTAATACTAAAACAACATTATTGATAATTTTTGGCGTTAAAATTATCATTACGAACATTAATTCTTATTTTAATGTTTTCTTGTTACAATATGGAAATTGTCGACGATGTTCTTGCACAACTTGTAGAAGATATTGAAGTTGGTCCTCGTTTTTTGTTAAGCAGTTATTGTATTCATCAATTAATGCAATACCGCGTCCTGCTACATCATTTACTACCTCAAGGTCTTTAAAAAATTGTACATTTTCTCGGTAAGAACAATAAAAGACAAATTTTCAAACAATGTTAAACTTGATAATGTGATGATTTGAGTTATATTATTGTTCTTTTAGAGAAAATTTTAAACTATAAAATTTCCGAAAAAACTATTACGATAATTAGTGATAAATTTCCAATTTTTGCCAAAAATTAAGAAAAAAAACGATAAATTTATTATGTGTTCAACTTTAACCTTAAATAACTTTTGATGGAGTAAATTTATGAAAAAATCATAGGAGACCTTTTTTGTAGAGCGTCGAATTACCTACAAGAATAATCTCCAAATATTAATATTAAGAGCTCTGCTTTTCACAGGCGTCTTTTTACACCTTTCCGGAAGTTTTTATGCGGGGGTTTCGAACAACAACAAAAAAGTCGATTTTTTGAACCAGCCTAATGTATATACTCCTCTGGAATCAAACCAAAGGGCCTATGACAAAGCCCCCGAACGCGTCCTCGGGTTGAGGATAGAGGGGCCCCTGTACCAAGGGTTTCTGCTGAATATGGTTACAATAATTAATAAGCAGTTGCGGACAATTGTCCAGGGGTGGTCCCGAAGGAATTAACCCCCCCAGTGGAGACGTCACAACCCTGCCGAAAGCTGAATGGCACCTGGGTGAGGTGTCTCGAACAGTGACTCTTGGATACCGGGCGGCCTCTCAGAGTATGCAGCCTTATCCTTGCATGCGGAGCTCTACAAGGATGGACGAACACTTTCCCTAGCTACTCGTGGAAACAACAATGATAACACCAAACATAGTTGTAGTAAGTGCGGTTCAAAACAATCGAACGCGCAGGGCTTCCGACAATGGGCCGGACAACAATGCCGACTACCGTAGAGTTTGGGAAGTCAATTAAGACGAAGTCAATGCGATGGACCGTCGGAATCTTAATACTTTTGGGTGGACAATTCGACTCAATGACGACTTGCTAGAGTGCTACCAGTATGGCCCCTGAACGAGACGGTTCCCTGGCATGAATGTATGCTCTGTGGTGCGAGAAACACCCAGAACTCTCGCAACAGAGAAAGAGAGGCGACATTGAGACCAATCGCGGGCAGACATCCAATAGAGGAACAGCGATGCGTCAGGACCCGGATAAACATCAACATCCAGGTTTCTTTAAAGCCTAAAGATCTGGCTGAACTGGATGACGAGCTTCGTGGAGATTTTTTCGAAGAATCTGACCTCAGGACTATCAATTGTGGTGTGCATAATGCAGCGAGAGCTTTGGCAAACCGCCCACAAAACCAACGGCTGATTATGAGACCAAACGACACATGCATCAACTCACCACAAAGATAGGCTGGGCAAGCCAGTACGCGTCCCGCATTTATTGTGTGATTGACTACATAGCAACTGGCAGAAATTTCACCGCCAAGGTTCGACAGTTCGCGCGCGAACTGCGGATCGGTTACACACACTTAACAAGTCAAAGCTGCTGACGATCAGGTAGCATATTGTTGACAAAATACGGGTACTATCTGACGCTAGAAGAAGTCTAGAGCCGAGGGACAATTACTTGAACCGAATATTTTGGGTACAGTCGTTGCAGCTCCCTTTTGAGGTCTTGATATCTCTCCTTCTTTTCCTTCTCTTTGGCAGTGATGTGGCTGTTGGCACTTCCCGTTTGGGACAATTGACTCTGTCTCCTTTGGAGCTTTCGGCAGGGCAGGGTCGCGGCCAACACCGTAAGAGCGACAAAGATGGCAATAAAGCACTCTTATGGCCGCATTATGTCTGTAGATATACGTCGTTCCCCCGTGGGTGGGACACCCACATAGTATGTGTTCTAGGTACTCAGCGTGTGCATGACACGCTCTGCACCTGTCGCACCTATCGACAAGGACTGTTTTTCTACATTTCTGTGAAAGTTTCCGTGCATTTTCTTGTCGAGTAGCTGTTGGTGAAATTTTGCAACCTCTCCTTTCTTTACTTCGGCTTTTAGAAGTGAAGCATCTAGATGGAGTAATGCACTTTCCTCACTTCTGATGTTAAAATTCAGGCCGAAGGTCTCGGCCGCTTACTCCGCGGCTTTGTAAAGGAACGCTCCGTTGCCAATCATCTTGAGTTTCCTGACCATTTTTAGGAGAGGATCTCTGTCATTTGCAACGATGTAAGCTGTACTTAGAACAATTCGGTTATGAAGACGTTGGAGATTCAGAAGTCCGCGTCCGCCTTAAAGCGTGAGATGTATACTCGCGGAACAGGCGAATTGATATTGAAGCTTTCATGCATATGCATGATCTTACGTGTGGTGATATCAAGGACCGTAAGCTCGTTCTTCACCCATTGAACCACGCCAAACGAGTAGAGTAGAACCGAGATGGCAAGCATGTTAGTCGCAGTAAACTTGTTCAACGCCGACAGATAAGAAGACCAAATCTGTCGAAGAAGATGCTTGTATCTGCTTCGGAAAAACTCCTTCACTGATGTTACGTCCTGAATGCGGCTTTGAGGCACGCCTCTTTTGAGCCACGTTGTTCGTACATCTCTCGCCACACAGGCTCAATTCTTCGAACAATCCTGTTGTTTAGGACAGCTGTGAAGATCTTATACAGTGTGTTGAAGCAAGTTATTGGCCTGTAATTCTTTGGGTTGGACAAGTTGCCTTTTGTCGGTAGGAGTATAGTGCGTCCTAACACTAGCCACTTTGGAATGGGGGTTTCCGACCAAATGTTTCGGGCCAAATGTTGTTGTGTAGAAGTAAACTTCTTTCACCAGAAGTTCTTGATACAATCTGGTCCAGCAGCGGAAAAGTTCTTCGTGCCTCTAAGTGCTTTTTTCACCTCTTCGGCAGTGATTGATGGACATTCCTCCTCAGATGTTATGAGGTTGTCGCAAAACTCCTTGAAGCGGATGATATTATCAGTATCTTCTTTCAACTCCAGTATTTTCGGGATCTTGTATGCCTCTTTCCGAAAAGTCTGCACCTCGTTGGGCTTGGGTGCATTTTTGACAGAAACAGGGTGATCACTGAAGAGGCGCGACGGGTCAGCGAGAAACTGTTGATTCTCCCTGTTCCATCTTCCCCTCTTCTGTATTCTCCTCCTTGCGGCAGATAACACCTGTACTTTTTCAGCAATATGCTGCTTGATTGTCAGCAGCTTTGACTTGTACAGTGTGTGATTGAAGATCCTCAGTTCATGGGGGAACTTTCGAACCCTTTCCGTGAACGGTCTACCAGATGTTATGTAGTCAATCACATACTGAATACGGGACGCATTCTATCTTGCCCATCCAATCTTCTTGTTACGCTGATGCAAGCGTCTTTTGGTCTTTTGATCCATCGTCGGTTTTCGCTTTTGATTTGAATCAGCTAATCCTCTCGCCGCACCATGAACTGAACAATTGATGGTCCAGAGTTCGGACTCCTCCGAGATATCCTCACGAAGGAAGGCATCCATTTCAGCCAGATCTTGGGGCTTAGGAGGAACCTGCATATTTACCCTGTATGAGGAGCAAAACTATGTGTGGACGTCAACCAGAAGTTCTTACCCAATACCACCTGGTCCGTTCAATCCTTCGTCTCGAGGAAATGTACATGTACTCGTCATAACGGACAATCTGACGAAGTTCATACGTCTGGAAGTTAATGGACAAGTGGAACGCGTCCACGACACTCTGACGTCTATGGTGATCGCGGATCTAGTGGACTCGCAAAACGGAAACTTCGATCAACAGTTGCGAAGAATGGCTCGAGATTTAAATGAAGCCTTCAATAAAACTACTGGGAATGCTTCTTTAGAGCTCTTATATGGATTTCAACCACGAGAAGATGAAGGGTTTCTACGTGAACTGACCACTTCGGAGGTATATGATCGCCCTGATAAACTTCAAGACAAGGCCCAAAGTAAGTTAATAGAAGAACAGGCCGGTATCAAGTGGAGAGTCCACCAAACTCCAAGGGCGATTCAGAGGTCCCTTGGTGGTCTACCGTATTTATCCGAATGACATGTACGGCGTCATGGACTTTCAGACAGACAAGCAGGGTCGTAAATATGCTAATACGGCTCACGTCAGCCAGTTGAAGATCTGGAAACCAGCCTTGAAGAAATGTTTAATATTGTCGAGGCCGAGAATAACTAGGATGGCCGAATGTTAGAAGCTTTACTTTCATGTCTATTTGATGAGTTAACCTTCCTGAGTTCTTATATTTAAAATTATGTTTATTGTGCCCTCTGATGACCGTGAAGAATAGTTAGAGGGGGCGGGGAGCGATTGACGAGCGGGCACGCGTAAGACTGTAATCTTTCTTTTGGACTTTTTCTCTATATACTCAATTTTTCAACCATTAAAAGTGTGTTAGCCAGTTTATTTTTGCACGCCGATTAAGTTTAAACTATTATTTCTATCACAAGTATTTTATGCATGATGCATAGTACTTCTTTAATGATGCCTAAATTTAACTAGACATTTCTTTTTTCAGGTTGTGGTGACCAATACAATCCCTCATGAGATGCAAAAGATGCAGTGCCATAAAATCAGAACTGTCGACATTAGTATTCTGCTAGCAGAGGCTATTCGACGTATACACAATAAGGAATCAATGTCTTATCTCTTTAAAAATGTTACCCTAGAGGATTAAAGTATATATGACATCACTGAACTGCATGAATTCCGCTACCTGAAAAATAACACTAGTTTTCATTATTTATTTTCGCAATGAATCCAAAAACGAAAAATGAGTAAAAATGAGGTTAGAAAAAACCAAAAACCTGATATTGCTCAATCATGAAAAATTGTATCAAACGAACTGAACTTGCTAGATCTCTCGAGAATTATTGTAATTAATGCGTGAATATTTGATTTTTATAATAGAAAAAACAAAAACTGAGATTAGTTACGCTTTATTTGCAGTACTACGCTCAGTTATATAATATCTACATGCAAATGAATACATAGTTGAGCATGGCAGAGATAGCACAGAAAAAGAAGTAATGAATTACTGTGAAAAGGCATCATTTAAAAGTGCATTCGATAATGCCATAAAAACAATTTCAATGTTGAAATTATACACACAACGATTTTGAAAAAATATGACACATGTGAATAAAATTATTTGTAATTTCAGCTTTCGGTGTGAATGGGGAGATAGATTTTTCTTTTAATTAGTAAACATTGTTTTGTGAAAATTGGATTCTAAATCAATAATTCCTGCACTCTCAAATTCGTGTTTAAATCACTTCTTTTCACACGACGCACAATTCCACTGTTTAATACATCAATATTTTTTCTTATTTTAGATAGCGTCGCTCATTTCTATTGCACGTTTTTTTTAAATAGTCTGCTTCTTGCTTTTGAATTATGCAAATGTATTTGTAAAAATTAGGTTACTTATTTACTACTTTTGAGACTAAAAATTTAAGAATTCGATTAAGTTATTTATAAAATTACTTCAAGATTGTCATATTGTCTTGCTGTCTGATAAAGACCTGGAAAGTAGTTCGATAAAGCCTTTACGCTCTATAAATATATGCACAGATTCTCCTTTACCAATATATCTGCTGCGAGGCGTGGAATTTTAATAGCGTACATACTAAGCCGTCCTATGCAGTGCTGAGGACTTCGTAATCGATAGGGCCCCCCCCCCCCCTACGAAAGTAATTGAGAATAATTGATGCTCATCTTACAATATGTCTTTACGCCATATAGATCCCTGAGCCGGGTACCAATGTAAATTTTTCTATGTACTTCTACTCGGGCTTCGGTGGTTCGGAACCCACCTTAAACTGTAGGTCCCCTCAAAAAGCTGGTTACGTACCTAGGTGTAGGCTCCATGTCGAGGGGACTAGCCTTGGGGGTCGAAGTCGATTTTGAGAAGACTCGAAAAATGAGTCAGCGATCTCTTTGCGCTTGAGACTCCTACACTTACATAACACACCAGGACAGTGTTTCGAATCTGTGCATCTAACTGATGACCTCAGAGGGATCGCTCCGTCCACCCTAGTCTGGCCGTATCCCCCCTTTGCGGCCTGCTAAGGGAGGCTGTCGAAGGGCAGAGTGGGTGAGGATCACTTTGCTTGATCAACAAAGTAGGACGTCATTTACTGTGCGATAGGTATGCCTGGCACCTGAGAGGTATAATGTCAGAACGTTGGTAACAACGAAACCCACCGAAATCCAAAAACACTCGGCGAAAGATGGCCGGATTCGGAGTACTGCCTTGAGAATAAACACGGCTATGGCACAATAGGCTTTATAGCTTGAGCGCCAGGGGTGAGGACCTCACGCCCCCCCCCCCGCCTACATTAAAAATACAAATACAATACGTAACTGTTTAATAACAGATTGTATCATGTTACATAACTGGCGAGTCACAGGTGACTGACCTGTAACGTAAAATGTCACGCTTTGCTCTGTAACTCTGTGAAATAATTTTGTAATACGCGTTTAACCATATTACGTAACTGTTAAATAACAAATTTCAACATTACAAAACTGGTGAGTCACAGGTTACTCACATATAACGCAAAATGTCACACTTTGCCCGTGTAACTCTGTGACATAAGTTTTGTAAGAAACATGTAACCATGTTATAACAGTGTTTTATTTTGTAAATGTTATGTACCGCTTATGGAATGGTAATATAATAATAAATTTTCACAAAAAAATAGTTCTATACGTTATAACTGAACTTAATTTACTTTTTAAATTACATAATTGCATGCACGGTCACTTACAAACAGAATCCCACGATCAAACGATTTGAAAAATCGCACCCGCTGGAGATTTCAACCCTACCTGAAATACCTAACAATGTTTCGGAACAAATGTTACGCGATTGTTACATACCGGGAATATGTATACTATATATCATAAATTATTACTTATAATTAATACAAGGTGTAACTATTATACATATATTTTTTACTGATTTTTAGTGTTTTGAAACAAAATTTAAGGTATCACATATTTGAAAAAAATGTATTAATACTTTCAAGAATTTTTAGTGTTTGTTATTAGTGGCATTGTTTGCCAGACAAAAGATTGATTTGATGAAAAAAGCTTGAAAACTGAAAAATGTGTGAAACTTTGTATGCATCGATTATGAAAATATTTTTTGTGTGTAATTATACGATTTTATTGAATGGTGGCGCAGCTTGCCCTGGAATTATAATCGTATAATTTAAAAAAAAAACTAGAACCCCATACGCGCGCGGAGTGCGCGTCTTATTGTTTTCTATGCAATTATTTTTATTTGAAAATGAATTTCAATAAAATACCGTGAAATTAATGTTTACTTTCATAACTTGTCTTTGTACATAGCTTCACATGGGTGCTCTCTCACGTAACATATTAAGTAATTTTGCAAATCTGAATATTTGCATGCAACTTTGGTGTAAGATCTTTTGATTCTGAAAAATTTGGCATTTTATTCGGAATTTTAGTACAAATTTTTATCGAAATATATAGTAAATGATCTAACAAATTGTCTTTCGAAGTTAGCAATAATAGTTCAGTAAATGAAAGTGAAAAACAAAAGTAGAAACTGATGAAAAAGGCGATAAAAATAATCAGTGCATGCATCGTAAACTTCGAATTAAGACAGACTTATGTGTAACCATTTTCGATAAACGTTAACTTATAGTAAACAGATTTCACAAAGATTTAAAAGACTTAACAAAGATTTAAAAAATTTCACGAATATTTGAAAATATTTCAAAACTTTTCTTAACTTGAACTAAAATGACTTCACAAAGTTTTTGAAGATTTCACAATGATTGCAAGGGCAAAATTAGTACACATTGTCTTAAAAAAGCACAATATCTTTCAATTAAAGAGTTTATTAAAGTACTGGAAGCAATTTAAAAAAAAACTAAATTTAATGAAAAGAAAAGTTTTTATCATTTAAAAATTTGTATTGTTTTTCTTAATTCTTATTATGTACATAGTGCATATATTTTCTTATAGAAGTAAAATTGTTCAAAATGTTCTAACAGTTTCGATTTTAAT